>VZTG01001883.1:4382441-4537049 GCA_013397845.1 Melanocharis versteri | reverse complement strand
CGGCCTCCAGCCCTCAGAGGGGCGGGGGGCTGACCCCCCTTCCCGCCCTCGGGTACCCGGCCACGGGCTGTGGGGCCCTGGAGCGCCCGAGGCAACGGGGCCGCTTAGAGAGACCGGGCATGAAACTCGTCAGTCGATATGCCCCGCCATCAAAGCCAAAAAATTACCGCCCTTTGCCAAAAGAGGGCACCTCCTTCTCCACAGGTCAGGTTACCCATTGCCTCCCCAACCAGGTGTTGCATCTCTGTCCTCCAGCGCTTGGCAGTAGAAGGGAAATGGAGTACGGAAGACAGAAGCAGCTCTCCAGCTGCAATGTGGCTTTTAAATGCGTTATTTGCAGGTTCGAAGAGCAGAGCTCTCGATCCAAATCTTCTGGAAATATCATTCTCACTACAAGAAGAAAAAGCTAAACTCAGCAATATCTGGTAGTTGCTACAGGGTTGAATTCTACTTTTAAATAACTGGGGGCTGGAATTCAGCTCTGCTAAAAATAATAGTATACAAGCGCATTCTTTCCAGGGAATGACAACCTACATAAATTTTTTTAGAAAGGTTAATGAGCTCTAACATCCACTTCCCCTCCCCTCTCCCCTCCCCCCCCCCAATTTTCTAATAATTGTGTTGCAGTCAAAATGCAATGGGAATGAACACTAAGATCTTAGAAATCTCCCTTAATGGCAGATAATTGTACACTCAGTGTAAGAGCCATTGACTGTCTCACAGCCTGAGGTATATTTGAGTATTGGTCTGAGCCTCAAGGGTGCACTGTGGGCAGCTCCAATGCCAGTGTTTGAGAGAGGATCATCACCTGTGTGGCAAAAACTGCTAGACCAGCAGGCACAGGGAAAAATAAGTCCTTTTGTTATGTTGCACAGTAAACCAGCAGCCAGGGATTAATGGGAGTCATATTTAATTTTTTCCTATTTGTTGTTATTTGTACGTGATACATCATGCTGCAAGTTTTTATTCCCTCTTAGTTAGTCTTTAGCATAGACTTTAGCATGGAAATTAAAATTAGCAGCAATACTGGAACACATTAAATAGTCAAAAATAGGAAGATGAGATGCCAGCCAAACTAACCAGACTCTGTGCCAAGTGCTAAAGGTAACCACATGCTTCCATAAAAAAAATGCTACTCCGTATCTTTAAAATTATTGGCAGTTCCTATTAGAGGAAAAAACCAAAAACAAGACCAATCTATACTTCCCAGCTTTGCCAGTCAGAAAGAAGACAGAACTCAACCAGTGCACTCTCAACCAGCAAAGGCAGCAGAACTGAGTGAGCACCCTCTGTCCACACCAATGGCTCCATCCATCAAACCTGTTCAGGAGTGGCTCAGATTAGCACAGTGGGAAAAAGAACCTTTAGCTACTTGCAACCATGACATTGATGTGATTGCACAAAGGAACATCCAAGGCAAATTATTCAAGGTTACTGAGTTCCTCCTTATTTACATATTATTTTGTTAGTGTGGAATAGTAATTTATGTGTTTGTCTTGGGCATAGAGATAGTTATTGCATTAATGCAGGTAAGATCATCTGGCACAGTTTTGAAAGACAAGTGTAGTACTGTCACCGATCATCAAAAATTGCAAATTCCCCTTGTCAACTTTGATCTTAGCAGTGATTTAATCATCTCTTGAGAAGGAGGCTTTTTAAGAATGTGCTCCCTATCAAAGGATAGAACGAGTTGATATTGACTGGAATCTTGAAAAAGAAAATGAGAATATGGCTTATTCTAAAGAATACTTTCTTGTAAAACAGGTCACCATTCCCACTGCTCTTGGGTAAATAGCTGGAAAAACTGGAGTGTGTGGAGAGCATGAACAGCATAATCAGAGTCACCCATTCATAACATTTAAGCAAAAAAAAGTAACTTTTAGTTTAAGGTAAAAGAAAGTGGTTTAACATGTTGCTGACATTTAAATTAACCCCAAAGCAAAGTTAACATCTTGTGAGCCTGAGCCCTGAACGCAGTGTACCCTCAGTACAGACACTTGTACATCATTATCAGGAAACACGCTGTTTTCCCTACCCCTCGGCACCACAAGCACAGTTCTCTAGTGTCTGTGTGTGCAGGCATTTAGTGACAACAGATTGGTGGTGGTGAGGCTTAGCACAATTGTAAAATAATAGGAAAGAAAAATCAATGTATTTACCAGTTCTGTTGATAATATTGACTGACAAGCCTGTAATTAAGAAAGCTGCAGTCACTTGAGTACCCCAATAATGATTACTAGTAAGTGTCAGGTCGGAGTAGCATTATTATTAATGCATCATCAAATTACTTGGAAGACCCATGCAGAGGTTTAGTTACTCCCATTGACAGTGTCAGTACTTTTTAAACAGAGGTCTCCTTTGGAAGTGGTTAGCTGCTACACTTAACCAAAACTCACTGCTTTTCTTTGGTGAAGCTATGGAATGGCTGCAATGTACTCCTGAGCCAACTTTATGCCTAATGAAACATCCTGACAGAGGCAAGTAAACCAGCCTTCCTTTACCTTTGATACGGAACAGAAATTCTTCAGGAACATAATAACCTTGACACTAACAAACTAATTTGAATAAAAAAGAATACAAAACTTAATGAACATGTGAAACTGGGCATCTAGAGTAGGCTAAACTTTTCAACATCCCTATTGCTTTGCTAGGAGTTTCAAAGAGATTTTATCTTTGGGAGATTCCTTCTGAATGTGAAGCAGGGAATCATAGAAGTATTTAAGATCATTTAGTCCAAACATTAACATAATACCACCAAGTCTACCACTAACCTGTATCACTAAGCGTTACATCCACACATCTTTTAATACCTCCAGGGATGGTGACTCCACCACTTCCCAGGGCAGTCTGTTCCAATGCTTGACAACCCTCAGTGAAGAATTTTTCCCTAATATCCAGTCTAAACCTTCCCTGGTGAAACTTTAGGCTCTTCTTGTCCCCCTGCTTGTTACCTGGGAAAAGAGGCTGATCTTCACCTGGCTACAACCTCCTTGCAGGTAGTTGTAGAGAGCAGTAAGATCTCCACGGAGACTTCTTTTCTCCAGGCTAAACATTCCTAGCTCCTTCGGTTACTCCTCAGACTTGTGCTCCAGACCCTCCGCCAGCTCCACTGCCCTTCTCTGGACATGTTCCAGCCCCTCAAAGCCTTTATTGTCATGAAGGGCCCAAAACTGGACACAGTACTTGAGGTGTGGCCTTACCAGTGCTGAGTTTGAAAGACAATCACTGCCCTGGTCCTGCTGGCCACACTATTTTTGATACAAGCAACGTGTTCCATTAATGGGATACTTTTGATTTTATACAATACCTGGTAGTACACTTGCAAGATACAAGTTCCAACCCAATCTGAAACGTACACATTTAGAAGATAGAACAAAGGATATATTAACAAGATTGCCTTTATTTTTATTTGAATTTTACATATAATAACTTTTATTCCAGCTACTGGGGTCAACTGACAGTCTCACAGAACAGTAATTTTTAAATTAATTACAGCTAAAAATGCAGAGAGTCTCTCTGAGAACAGTTCTCATGTTGAAAACCGTATTAGGAACCACAGTAAAGAAAAAGCATATAAAAAGGTATTCAAAAAAGCAGGTTCACTTGTAATAATATGGTTATAGATTCTCCAATAATCTCTCCCTTATTAACATTTTAATATTTCTTTCAACTACAAATTAGCCATCATAGCAGACATTACAGCTTACAGAATGGAAATAAGCAGTTTACGCAAGTAGCACGGCAGGCTCAGTGTCAGCAAGTGGAACATCACAGAGCACTGGAAACATTTATGATGGAACCCACATATTTCCATGTGTATCAGGGGCATCAGTGTAAGGAATATTCCAAATCCACGGTTGATCTGTAAACCGAAACAAAAACATACTCATAACAAATTTGTTTATGAAATGCAAAATTTGGTTCTCTTCCTCTTTTCCTTTTGGAGAAAGAGGAAGGTCAAAATTCTCACAGATTTTCAGATAACATCATGTGCAATTTCAGTTTAGTGGAAATTTTTGTTCAGTTTTTTTTTTAACTGTAAGATACAGAGTTTTCAAAAGGCTTTGCTTTCCTCCAGATATTATTTTAAATACAGTTATAACCCAACATGTTCACCAGCTGTATGAGAATTGTATTTCAGACAATATACAAGTACAGTAATGCAGCCAGATTTGGTTTGGCCTAGTACCAGCAAGTTTTGTGCTGCATCTCTCTTAACCCAACAGAATTATAAATAAGCACTGTAACATATTAATATTTTTCATAGGGACAGTAAGACAGTACCTAAGAATGACACTGCCCGACCTCTGAAAAGTTCACATTTACCCCTCACTTCTTCAAACATTACATCTTCAGATGAGCAGCAGGTTTGCACCACACAGTTCCCTCCCTTCCACTTCTCAGAATACAGAAGCTCTTCCCACTCTTGGGAAAGAGAAAAGGCAACACACCAGGAGGTAACTGCTAGCTCTGCAACCTGCTCTGTGCCCTTCCTCCTACCACACATGTGGCAGAAATGCAGCTGCTCTATGAATCCAAGTTATTCTACTTCTCTCAGGCTACTCCTACTGAAATAGACAAAAGTCCTTTAACCCTTTTTTCAGTGAGTTTCTTCAATTAAGAAATTTATATAGATCTAGTCTGCTACTTCTCTTCATGCACCAAATGAGCCCTGAAGGAACACAATGATATTAATCTGTACAATGCATAGATTAAACTGAATTGTACCAAAGATGACAGGAATAGCTACTGATTACAATTACTGTTGTCCAATTTTAAGTTTACAGAATCCAATGACAACTCTGGCAATACAGGAAGTGAGAATTACTGTAGCAAGAAAAGGAGAGTAAGAAAGTGACAAAACCAGTAATGAAGGGTTATATAAATTACACAGCAGCACACTGTGACAAGTACCATGGCACTTAAACGTGGGGCAGAGGGACCATTGCCACCAAGTACTCATTATTACTCACTACTAGAGAGTCCTTAATTCTTGTACTGTAGCTCCATATGTTGCAGTAAAACATATCCCAGCTATACAAATGTTTTAAAAAGTGTCTGTTTACAGCAGGAAGAGAGAAGTAGGGTAGTTGGTTGGTTTTTTATTACAGTGGACAGGTGATTTCAAAGCATATAAAAAATAAAAGGCATCAGAAACTGGAAGAAACTATAGCACTTAACTCACAGTGCACTGCCAAGAAAGCTCTCTAGGTTTCTGGCTCAACTGCAGAATATCTAGACTTTGAGTCATCTCTTAAAAAGAAAAAAAAGTAGCACCATTATTTCCCTAAGCTTCTTTTATCAGTCTCCTGCTGGAGAGCCATGTGTACCTTTTGTATTTCAGGTGAATACCTTACCAGACAGTAAACATTAACAGAAAAAAAATGGGTACAGAATAAAGCAAATGTTGGGAAAAACACTGAGGATTTCAAACATACACTCAGATTTGAACACTGACCTCTATCTATGACATCAGAATAAATCCAGTCCCACTCAAGCACTCGAATCTGTCACTCAAGAGTATATTATACAGCTTAGACCTATCCATCTTCCCTACTTCCCTACCATCTGGCAGTTACTCTGCTTAATTCAGCAAAACATGCAGGCAGAGGAAAACTTAAGATGTACAGAAATAACTTCAGTCACCCCCTTAAAGCATGCTGAGAGGCCTCAATACCTAATTTAGTTCTTTCTAATTGTGGCTAAATAAAATTTTCTCAAGGTAGCTATTATTGTACTTGGAACTTTGTTCTGTTAATGGGATGCTGTTGATTTCATAAAACACCTGACAGTATTTTAATAGGTCATGTGTAGAACTATTGCTGATATAAATTATAATTCAGTTATTTTTAAAGTGTCAGGTTCAATTTAAAATTATTCATCACTTTTAATAGGATTTATATCAGCAAGAGAAAGACAATAACTGTGTACAAATACTGTAAGACAATACTGTAGCTGTTTACTGTTGCACACGAAAATGACTGCCAAACTTCTCAAAGTTAATTTCTTTGATCTTCTTGGGAGAAGGAAATAAAAGCCCCATTAAATAATTTTTAAAGTGTCCTTAACATACCTACCTTCCATACATTTCAGGATCAGTGCTTCATTTCTGATACCCCAACTTTGTCTCAACTGCACTTCACTGGAGTCAGTGCTATCTACTAGGCCAGTACCATAGCTCCACTCTTGACTCACTTACAAGCAGCAGAACTCCAGCAGTAGACTCAGCACTCAGTAAAATAAATGGGGTCATTCCAGTCCTACTGCTACTTAAACATTATCTGAAAGCTCAGGTGGAACACTATTTCAGTTATACTTAGATTTTTGAACATTCTCTCACAACTGAATAGACTACCACATTTTACTTAAAGGTAGCAAGGCTCTGGAGAACAAGACAAGTTCTTCTTGAGTAACACCTGATTATCACTCAAAGAATCCATGCTGGCAGGCCACCTCAAAACTTCATGTTCTCATAAATATGACAGATGGCAGTACAGTCAAAACCAGGAACATGCAATTTAATAGTAAAGTATAAAACACAATGAAAGCATCTTTATGATCCTCTTTCTACGGGTGTCTTTCACACTGTGAATGGAGATCTGGATGGGAGCATTCCTGGTTGATTTCTAAACCCAGAGACTGGATACTTCCTCAATGTAATTGAAAAAGGTAGCTTCAAAGCAACAAGTATTCACATATATAGAAAGGTTACAAATAACCCGAGTTATTCAAGTCATTCTACATATACATGGCAAACTCACTCCCTGCTGCATGACTCTGGAAAGTTCTTCTTCAAACATCTGCAAAAGGTGCACACTACGTTTCAGTCTCTCTTGGCCCCTCCCTCTGGATGAGCATGGCATTTGAAAAGGAACTAATCTTGTTCCTCTCAATGCAAAGATCGTACTTAAAGATCTCAAGAAGGAGGAAAGGCAGATGGAGAATAGATGTGGGATCTATATTAATACTCACAAACAAGGCAACGATTTCTGAAGGCCAGGACAACAACCACTTGTTTGGGAAAAAAAGAGGAAAAAAAGCACAACCCAGTACTGCAGTTTTAAACACAGGGTTTGCTTTGTTTCTCAAAGTGTTGATGTGATAAGGGGAAAAAAAAAGTATTTTCCATTTTTCTGAGGCCTCCTCCAAATTGTTATAAAAAAACCTTGATACACTTATGAATTAAAAGTTTCAAGTTCCCTCCACACAACAGATGATTTCCTCAGTCAGTAAACTGTAATATCTAAATCACAAATTAAGTGAAATTCCTTGACTACAACAAGCAACTTGTATTGGTAAGAGAGGTAATAGCAATATTGCAACTGAGATGTGATGATGGGAGCGCAATGAGAAGATAATGTTATACAACAAAAATGCTATACAACAAAATCGCAGTACTCATCTAAAAAATTCTACAAAAAAAAAGGAATCTGAGTACTATTAAAGACACAAAGAGATTTTATTTATAAAGATATCTTGCTAAGTAAGATAGGCTGTTGTGTGCATGTTTCCCAAATACCAGACTGGATAATTTTCAGCTTCCCTTCCAAAGAACTCTCAAATTATACTGCTGGTCTATAGGTTTCATTTATCTTAGCATCATCGATACACTGAGCTTTGCGATAGTCTTTTTTGTTATGAAAGCCTGAATCTGTTGGTTAACTACAGAGGCCTTCAGGAGATTGACGTATCTATATGACTTATTTATCTAGATATTAAGTAGTACTGTCAGTTACTAGATAATTTTTTTTTAATTCTTTAAATGTTTTGCCCTAAAGATACATCTGCTGCCCACAAATGGCCTTCCGCTGTTCGGCTGACTATTGGAGGTGATCAACTGCAATTGCTCAAAACAGCAATATGAAAAGAGTTAATAATGTACATGTTGCACACAACAGATGTTATCGGCTAAAAATTAATGAGGTCCTTTGTCATGTCAGAATAGGAATGATCTCATTCTTTATTTTAAAACTACCAGATGTAAAATATGCATGTTATTCCCCACAGCAAGGAAATATGCAAGCTATGTATATCATGCATAATATAATCCTTTTGTCCTGGTAATTTAAAGCATTTGGGAAGAAATAGTCTAAAGGAAAAATGCCCAGGTAAAAGTCCTCTGTGCAACCTTAACTCTGATCTGCCAGGATGTCATACTGTTACATTTCCTCAGACTTCAACTACGAATCTTGCACTCTGCACAAGATGGCTTGAATCACATGTAAGTTCCAAAACTACACTGGGCATCATACATCTACTCTGCAAAAAAATACCCAAACTAAACTGCATTTTATAATTCCTGAATTGACCAACTATTGAAGTAAAATATTGACCATCTCGTGAATTTGCCATCTCATGAGAGTGCTCTCACCGAATAAGCTGAAGCACATCTCCCTTAGCCAAGCATAAGCTTTGAGCTCAAAGAAGTTGGCTAGTAACATGTGGCAAATCAGATGGTCAAGTGGCTCCTTCTGGTCTTCAAGTCTGCAACCCAATCATAACGTTACATAGAAGTGGCCAAACTAAATAGTGACTCTGTAACTCGAGTTTCTTCTCATGCAAAGTGTTAATTTCTTCATGATCAGTATCAACAGTTGGGAGAACAAGTGTACTCAAATGTTACACTTGGACTCTGGGAGGCCCTCTGAGGAAGTGACTGATGTCAGGCTGCATTTTAAGAGCTTCAGTCTCAAACTGCAGGTTTACTAGTCAATAATAATGCTTTTGATTCTGAGGAAGGAAACTGAGACCAACACAGATGAGATTGGTTCCAGTCCTGGCTTCCTCACCCTGGGCTATGAATTACAGTGACAACATACACTTGCTGCTTGAATAATCAAAAACTAAACTTCTAAACTCAGATTTACATTTACCATTGCTCTGAATGTTAAATAAGTAAAATATTTTCTGTTCAATGTATTAGAACCACCAGAAACTGGATGAGCTCCTAGTTGTCATCTACTAAGAAGAAAGGATATTCTCTTAACTTTGTACCATACTAGGCACACTGAAAGTAGTTCAAGTTCTCTAAAAACTCATACAGGATGCTGCTAGTTCTTTCAAACCCAAGAAAGTACACAGGTTTCATGCAGCTATACAACATTAATTAGAAAAAAAAGGTGGTTATTGAAAAATATTAATTACTTTCTCAGAAGTCTTCTATCTTAATTTCTTAAAAAATATTTTAACTACTTGACAGAGAAAGTGGAGCATTCTAGAACTTACAACAAGAAACAAAGGTGAGGGAAAGGCAGAGACTATATACAGTGATATTTTCCCAGAACTTATATAACCCCCTGAAGATACAGCAGGTCCCTGTGAGGGAGCTCAGAGCAATAAAGAATTCCTATAGCTTTGCTGGACAAAACACTGATCTCTTCTTTTAAGCACTGTGCCACTAGCACAAAGCAGGATAAATGAAAATTCTTTCAACTCTTTAGGTAACAGGTTAAACACAAATACCTAAACCTACCAGAGCTGGAGGCAAATATGCCATGAAGTCTTTTTTCCTTTTATCCAGCACAACATGTTATATGTAATAAATGAGATGCAGTGTTACTATAGTTTCCTGAAATCACTATAAATATTTACCAAATGTAATTTCACCATACTCCCAATTCCCACTCATTGCAACCCAGACAAAATATCAAGCACTGAATATCTAAAGTTACAAGGAAAAGGTCAATTTGCTTTTCCATGAAAGCGTGGCAATGGAACACTGAACAGTGAGCAGGGCCCTTCACAAGGGAGACAGCTGTAAAGATCCTTTTGTGCGTCCTTAACAAAATCACAGCTGTCAGAGGTTGAAAACTTCAGCTAGAGAACTAATGAATAAAGTGGACTGTCAACTTCTGCACAATGCCTGAACTTGTATTAAAGCTAATTTTCATCTCATTTCCCCACCTTTCTTCCAGCCTCCTCACCATTTTTCCAGCATAAGATTTGACAGCTTTAGCCCCCAGTTACCAAGAGTAAAATCAATTTTCCCACTGGAACATAATGAAATACATCTCAATACACTTTTACAAGTTGTGAGAACTGTTCAGGAAAGAAATCTTCAACAAAGGGCAAAACAACTAAGGTAATTCATGTAATTGGCATGTAGAGAGATTAATACGTAGCTTCATTCTAGATTAATCTCAACTGAGTTGGAACCTGTCTTATTCTCTTGCATACACATTTATCCTCTATATACTATTAATCAACTAATAGTTTCTTTCTTTGATCTCAATATATATACTTAAGAGAAAATTAAATGAGAAACACCTTGTTTATTAGAATGTATTTACCCCCTATTTTATAGGGTTCTCTTCCAGAGGGTTTAAGAAGTTTCACAGCATTTTGAACTAAGAGTTCAGAAAAAGCTTTTATAAATTCCTGCTTGTAACCCAGTCATAACTCAAAGAACTGCTGATAGATCTGTTTTTAGTTCATCCCCTTTTCAATAGCGCTTAAGAATTCTGCAACAAGTACACAAAATTAATAAATCTAAAATCTGGCAGAATAATAATGCAGAGAAATGTTTCACCTGCTGAGGTCTCCCTAAAATAAAAGACAGAGCCAATTAAACAGAAATCTCATCACACTTACCTGTAACTAGAAAGTTAAGCACAACTCACTAGGAAAAATACCAAATGAAGTAGCCCAATACAGTGTACTATAATACAACAACAATATATTTTACAATATATATAAACCATAGATTCGCTATTCACTGAGCTAATTGATCATACAATCATTATTTTCTAGCTATTTTTAGGTCCAAACATATTTTTTCAAGCATTATAGTGTTTGCTGGTAGCTTTGGTGGTTCGGTTGTTTTTGGGTTTTTTTTTTTAAATCACTCTATGGAGTCAAAATAAGCTACTTAAAAATATTTCTGGTATGATTTCTCTCACAGAAGAAATCTTACAAACTCCCCATTGCAACTTCAAGTGTCTAAGCTGCTACCACCTATGGTTTGAGACTCAGTTAAATTTTATTCTTCATTTGCTTCAGGGAGATCAAGTGACTCTGGCTGGCAGAAGCAGGTAGAGTTTACCTGTTCATGTATTGTACAACAAGTCTCTGTGCAAGTCTGAAATACAGCTGAAAACTAAACGAAAGCAATGACAAAATTTTAAATATTTGTCACAGAGATAATATGTTATAATTTCCCTACTGCTGACACCTTGAAGTGCATCAATGAATCCTTCATCGAGTACAGCTTAGCCTACGATTATGTTTCAGTGAGGGACAATCCATCATTCTAGGAAAGAAAACCAGTACAAATCCAAGAAGTTATCTGTCTCACGACGATCTCAACTTACACTCCTTAGAAATCTTTGGAAGAACAACAGGAAGAAAATATTCATGACTGTTTCTCCAAGAGATCCTATTTTTCTGTTTTGCCTAAAACTTGAGTTTTAGAATGAAACCCACTAATGAGGCAAACCAGGCAAAGTAGGACAAGACTTCTTTATCTTTTTCCTCCCTGTTACATTGGTGCAAGAAAAGTAGGACAGAGGCCAAATTATTTCATTACTATTGAACTCAATGGACTTTAAAAGGTTGTGGATCAACCTCATGAATTATTATGGCTGAAACCAGACAAATTATTTACATCATTTACTGATAGTTTATCATTGTATGTCCTGAGATATATTTTATTACTTTTCAAGATGCATTTATTTCACTGTAACAGTTTTCATGCTGAATTTCTGTCCAATATAATAAACAGTAATTAGTATGACAGAAAGCCTTTGTGACAGATCGACAAAGAATCTCTGCAATTAAATTATTTCCATAAACTAGGAAACTGCTTTTCTTTCATCTAGTTACATTATATAATACTAGAATTCTCTAAGTATATCTGATCCATGATTAGAATTTATACAAGTACAGGAAAAAACAATGTATTTTCTTAAATTTTGGAATCTCCTAAGCAGAACTTTACATGGCAAATGCATGGCCCTGCTCCTGACCATCTCTTCACTATTCCACTCACTTCTCTTTCCTCCTGCCCCTAATAGGATTTTTCTGATTATATGAAAGTGACGTGTACTTTGTTTTCCCATGGTTAGAGAATCTGAGTTCATGGAAAATCCCCCAGAGCCTTTTCTCCTTCAATTATAAGGATCAGTCAATATGGTTTCTTTGGGGAAAGGATAATTACTTGCATTTTTGCTTCTCAAGACTTTATTAAAATAAATCTATTTATATCACTCTCCAGAGAGTTTGGGAGTTGACAACTGTATTGTTAAGGATGGATTATTTTATGAGTCCATCCCTCAACATGAGAATTCTTTAAACATCTTTTCCACCAGGAGGCTGATGAACTGAAACAGAATATTCAGGGAAGATATGTGAAAAGGCACAGGCAGCTGACAGCTGACTTCACTTCCACTGCCAAAGCTTAGACAACCTGAATTCTGACATCTGTGCCGATCACAGGAGAAAGCTAAGGCCCAAAACTGGAACTACAGTCAAATCAGCTCTCTAGAGAAGTAAGTTTTCCACGCAGAAAGTGAAAAAAGTTATTTGGAAAAAAATATTTACATTTAGCTGAAATATGCATAAAATTCACTGACACAATAGGTTAAATGTTGGCATTAAACCAAGGACAATATTAACTATACATTTATGCACAAGGAAGATAGTATATGAAACTTTTGAGAATACACATGGATTCTGGTAATCATTGTTTTAAAATTTCCAAAAATTTAAGTATGACCTGTTAGAAAAACCTTCCTAAACCCATTGGTCTGAACATTAGTTAAAAATCAGACAGTGCATACATGTCCCAGAGCACAACAGCCAATTGGTCTAGTTGTAGTATATTCTTACCCTGTAGTTAGCTCATAAGCCCAACACAATCCCTGCCACCTTTCCCCAACACAACAGTAGCAGTACTCAAACAGACAGTGCTTTTTATACTGAATAGTACAGAATGGATCAAAAGCAACTATTCTTTCTTCTGATTTACAGCAATTATTTCACATTTGCACTATGGTCTTTCTTCCACATTCCACTTCCAGAGGATTGTTTTTAGTTCATGCCTGCTCTCTACCAAACCTTCCCTTTTCAACACTCCTTCTCCTATTAGTTCTGCAAAAAACCATTTGGATTCCATAAAGAATACCTATTTTCCTAATGCACGTAAGAATCATAATCAATCGGAAGAGAAATAAGAATTAGCATTGAAGTTATTGATCCAAAACTTAAACAACAATAAAGAAAAAGACTGGAATAAAGAACCTTATAGTTGCTTTCTTTGAAGTCACAAGCAGAACGTGGAACTGATATCAAATCACAAATAATCACACCACAAAAAAGCTAAAATAAATCTTTGGAACACAGCAGTATTCAACTGACTCAGTTACTCAATTAGCTTGCTTCATGTAGAATAAGCCTACTTTTCTTCTGAAGTCACATCTTACCTTTACTTCCATACTGTTCTGGTGGCAGGTCATAAGGTACAGGAAAATAGGTTGCTGAAGCTTTCCTTTCTGGAAGCTTTTTCCCTTCTACATGAAAGTAACCTTTGTCCAATCCCTATGAAAGAAGGGAAACATACAGAAGGAAAGACTTATTAGTTTTTGGGGATAAACACAAACTTAATCTACAATAGTTGCTTTCTCAGTGAGCTATTTTAATGAACAAAACCTTTTGCTTCCTTTACTGAGATTAGATACCTCCTGAAGCACCTCCATGTCTTAAAAACTCAGCTTCTCTTACTTCTACTGTTTCAGCTCTTCTCTTTTTATTACTTCCATTGGCTTGGCCCCACACATGGGTCCACATTGCATACATTCTGCCTTCTCAGGCCCTTGCACATATACCAATTTATTTGCATATTCACTAGGTGAACATCTTTGGTGTTTAATATTTAACTCAAGTGAAAAGCTTTCTCTTTGCTGCTTAGTTTCATCCTGACCACATTAATTGGATGCACAGTATGTTTCACAAACTAAACTAGAAATCACTTTGTGTTATAGAAGCAAGTCTTCAAATCTGTGCTTTTTGAACATCCTGGGAAACATCATCTACAGACACAAAAAAATTTAACGAAGATGTGAAACTACTTGCACAAAATCTTCAAAGACTACATTTATATTAGAATGACAGCATTACTGTCAAACAAGGTTAAGGACTATAAAAAGAAAAAATGCAATGCAGTACAAAGGCAAAGAGATTTAAAGTTGATTCAAGCAACTTGGGCAGATGGTATTGCTTAGCCACTTCTCCAAAGAAATTGGATCCCAACTGCAGCGAGTTACACAAAAGCAAAATCTCTTAGTTCTGAGATATCAAATAGCTTACTGTCAATCAAGCACAGTTTGATTAGAATAGACTAGAAATTTAAAGGCTATAATGTTTTTTTATTTATTTTTAACATATTACTGACAACTATTTTTCTTTCTAAAATGATATAATAGTTTGGGTTGGAAGGGACCTTCAAAGGTCATCTAGTTCAATCCCTGTGCACTGGGCAGGGACATCTTCCACTAGCCGCAGGTTGCTCAGAGCCCCATTCAACCCTGAATGCTCCCAGGGATGGGGCAACCTGTACCAATGTTTCACTACCCTCACAGGAAAGAATTTCTTCCTTAGATCTACTCTAAATATACCCTCTTCTAGTTTAGAATGATTGCTCCTTATCCTGTCATTACAGTTCCTATTAAGAAGTCTGTCCCCACCTTTCCTCTAAGCCCCCTTTAGGTACTGAAAGGCTGCAAAAGAATTTCCTTGGAGCCTTCTCTTCTCCCAGCTGAACAACCCCAGCTCTCTGTCTTTCCTCATAGGAGAGGTGCTCCAGCTCTGACCATTTCTGTGTCTCTTCTCTGGGCTCAGTCCAACAGGTCCTTCCTGTGCTGAGGACCCGAGAGCTGGATGCAGCACTGCAGGTGGGGTCTCACCAGAGCAGAGTAGAGGAGCAGAATCCCCTCCCTCACCCTGCTGGCCACGCTGCTTTGGATGCAGCCCAGGACGCAACTGGATTTCTGGGCTGCGAGTGCACACCGCCAGCTCATGTCCAAATATTAACTTATACTTTATTCAAGCTCTATGGCCCACCAGTCTGAGTTTTATGGCATTATTGTTTTGTGATAGTACAAGCAAGCATCCTAATTACCACTAAAAAGTCCCATGGTACTCCAACACACACAGAGTCTGAATTGAGAGTCCCATCTATATACAATACTGCAAGTCTTTCTTCATTGAAGTTATCATTTTAAGTTGGAGATAGCAACATCCACGTGACCACACAAAGCATGGGAATCAATGCAGCCTTGTACTTTTTTCTTTAATATTCAAGAAGAATAACCACCTAGAAAAAGGAGAGCTGCCAAAGACGATGTCAGACAGCAGTTCTAGCAAGTCAGTTCAAGAATCTCCTTTAGAGTATAGATGCTTCTTTTGTCTCATGACCCAAAGGAAGAGCAAACTACAGGTTATGATGTAAGAAACACTAGGTATTATTCCAAGGACTAGGCAAAAGCCACTGCCTTTTAAATGAAAGAACACAGGAAATAAACAAGGTTCATGGTAAAGGACTGTGTGAAAGAAAATCAAGTTTGAACTTCCCTTTCTTAAACCATCTGAGTCAGGTATTTTGATAAATCTTCATTAAAACCAAGCTACAGCGTTTTGTGGAGCTTAGCCTTGAGGTAAAAAGATGTTCAAAACAAACCAATGTAAACTTGCAAGATTATTTTTAAAAGCTCATAAACATCTAAAGGTTTGAAAATGACTGAAAAAAATTTGTAATTACCTAGAGAAAACGCAACAATCAATTTGTATAGCCTTACTTCCAATGAATTTTAATCACTCAGGGATTGGTATAAATTTCATGTAAAAATGCAAATAACCATACTTTTGTTTGTAGTGGAACGAACACTAAATATGCTGGGGATTCTATAGCTCACAAACAACAGAAACTGTGTAAGTGGTGGTGGTGCCAAGAAATTCTTTTTCATAACTCACAGTAGTCAGGTCGCAGTTGGTGGGAGGGTCTGGGTGGTGTGTATTCCTAGATACTACTCACAAGATGACATTTAAATTGTCAGCATGTATGTGACATGTATGAGGTCTGATTTCCCAGACATCCCATGAGCTTCTCGTCTTCTACATGCACCTATAGAAGAAATGTGGAATGGCAGAGAAGGTTTCTCTGCAGTATCTTGAGATGGTTCTTATTCTACAACGAACTTCATATGCCTGATCAACAGCACCAAAATTACAAAGATGCTGCCTGGCAACATCTGAGTTGGACATTTGTGAAACCCTTGCTATCACAAAGTACAGTGCAGAAAACAACCTACTTCAGCCTCTACACACAAAGTAAGGACATTTTTCATCTGTTTTTTTTTTCCTGTTACCCACCCTTTTCTTCAACCTAGTAATATTTTTGTTTCTGCGTAATTTCTTCTACATTCCATGCCCTGTTATTACTTCAGCATCTTTCTTTTCAAGCATTTCGTTTCCTCCCCTTATTCTACAACTTCGCTTTTCTCTGTCTCATTCTTCTTCAGTACTCAGCAATTATATTTTCTTCTCCTCTGAGAGCCTTATTTCTACTCCAATGCTGTCCTCCAATGCTGCTTGACTCCACCAGTTCATCCTAAAACTGTTTTATTTGTCTGTCAGAATGTAACCTGTAGAGATCTTCCATTCAGGAAATATTCATCTAAGAAAAGACATTTAGTTTTCCTCAAAACACCCTGGAGTAAGAGTCTAGTTTGTGGAACACATTCTTTAACAAGGCTCTCTGAGGAGATTCACATGCTTTTAAAAATAACTCGTGTCTATCTTCACACAGAAATTGAAGTAAGTCACACACTTTGTCTGTTTTGAGCATTTCCTGAATGTTGACAGCTCTCATTGCTGTTTCCAAAAAACAAACCAGCAGGATTTTGCCTAAAATAATTTCGTCTGACTTGTAAATTTTCCTCAGCCATATTCTATTCTTTCAGAATTTTTCCCTTTGCAGCTTTATTTTGCTCTTTGACTGCTGCTTACAGCAATAGATTTTGAAATGTTAATAGATACATATCTTGATTGGGAAATAATTTTTTTTGTACTTATAGAACTTCAGGTGCTGATATGGCTTCTATTAGTGCTTTAGCATCACACATTGAAAAAGCAGTCATTGGGAAGAATGGGAAAAGGAAGTTGAACAGCTTTTAAAATACTTTCTTCCCGTTTTTAAGGGTTTTTTGCCCCAAACACAAAGCAGATTGCAGGCTATAAAAAAGAGATCACATAGGATAAAGGTAAGAATTGCTAGCCCTACTGAAGTGGGAATTAAGACTGATATCATTAGAGCACTTTGATCCTACTGAAGTAACTTCTAACAGGAGATGGCTGATTATTCCACTGGATGATTATGGGACTATTGTTTCCAACGCCAGTAAACAGAATAATAGTCCACTCTTTGGCAAAACTATTTAAAAACCTGCTAGTTTGGGCAGCAAAGAATTAAGGATGCACACAAACTTTACAGTGGCCATGCTCATCTGGCCAGCAGAATACACAGCAAAATCTTTCCTCAACGCTGGGCACAATTATTCAAAAGAGAGCTTTATTCAATTATACCAGAAGATTTTTTTTTTCTGTAAGAAGCCCACAGTGACAAGCTCAGTTATCTAAACCCAAAGTTTTTTGGTTTGGAAAGTACGTGTCTGGGTGTCTTTAACACTGGAATTTGAAAACCTTGTGGCAGTTCCATGAACACTTAAAATAAGGCTTAACATCCTGAAGTTTACATATAAAATCTTGGTTTACTTCCATTGTATTAGCTTTCTCACTCCCACTCTATTTTATGTGGGATGAAAGACTTCACCTAAAACTAGAGAAACCAAAGAAGAAAGTGGTACTACATTGCCTTGGAAGTTAATGTTACAGTCAAAGAGCTTAACCAACTTCTGCTCTAAGTTGAGCTATGACTGAAGGTGCCTGGTTCAGTTATTTGAACGCAGCAAATATTTAAGCAGTTCAGTTCTGAAAATCACACACATAATGCCTGGCTGCTCTCCAACCCAGATTCAGCTCATACACCCAGGCCCCACAGCCAGCTACAAAACAGTACTTCACTCCAGTGAGTATTCACCACCATATATAGCACTTCAGAATCTGAAATACTGTTGTCAGTTGTCTGAGTTTGATTATCTAAGTACAACTGTAGGATTTGATAGCACTAGGTAGGCAATTATGGGTAAGTTTTCAGTTTAATAGCATCTGTTACATTTCTCTGAGCTTGTATTTCTAAAAGCTGACTAGGTCAGTACCATATGCAACAAACCTCTAAAAAGATTAAAGTATTTCACAAATTTTTATATTATTTTACAGGTCAAGCTCAACTTACCTTAGCATCTTATCAGACACAGAAGCTGTGAGGAAGAACTAGTTACTTAAAAGGCTTTCCATTAGTCACTTCCAAGATTTTTCAAACAAACTAATTACTGGAACATGCTTCCAGAACTCCATGCTTTTTGGTCATTGCGTTCTCACTACATGTTTTACCTGTTAAAGATGTACTTTATCTCAGCCTCTGGAAAGGAATCCCCAGCAGCTGAAAGAGCACGTTGAAAAAGGGAGAGTGTAGATGTAGGAGGTGAGGAATAGAGATGGAGATGGAAAGGGAAATGTAGTTCAAACACAGGACATAATCTTTCTTATAAACATTATTTTTTACTCAATAGAAGCTTGTGATCTAATGCCAGCATCAGCTGATTTTTCCCTAAACACTAAAATTGTAAATGATAGCAGCTGGTGCTATGTTGAGAACAACCATTCAAGATACTTCTGAGAGTCTGTATTAGCACACCAGGCCAAGACCCAACCTCAAAGCATAATTTTGGAAGCATTTTTAAAAAAAGACAAAAACTGGCAGTCAGCTGATAGCAAGTGAGGAACGACCCATTTCCAAATTCGTATTCAGCAGAAAATAGAAGGCACAAACTGAAGAGCTAGAGGAGCTCTTAAGATAAGTGACATTAAGTGTGTGCTATGCAAGTACACCGGGGTAGTGTGGCCAAGCAGTCCAAGCTGCTGGATTAAGGCTCCAATCTCTTCTGGGGCATGAGTTCAACTCCCATCACTGCCAGGGATATTTTAATGGTTGGACTATATGATCTTAAAGGTATTTTCCCAGCCTAAATGATTCTGTGATTCTATGATGCTAAGCCTTAACTTCTACCAGAATAAGTGTCATGAACTTTGTGATGAAACTGCATGAAATAACCTAAAGAACCAGAACTATCAGAAACTGGCAGTATTAAATCAATCAGCATTCTGATAGCTAGAGCATGGTGAGTCCCTCGAGGCCTAGGAAAGCTCAGTTATGTTTCAAAGCACTTCATCCAGTTTACACTTTGCATAACTTTAGTTGTAAACAAACTTTTCTGTTTCTAAAAATTTTAGTCTATTCCCAGTTCTGTTCTCTTCACTTAAAACTACTCTGCCACATAGCATTCTAAAACCACAGTGAACCAGTGTGACAAGCAGACTAAGTTATCAAACAAGCAGTTCTTATGCAGAGTTAACTTTAGGGCATATGCATAAGAAATTAATAAACTAAGCAGTGTAACTTGAATATTAGACAACTGCATGTACATAAGCCCAGTATCAGTACTTGTCTGACTATCTCCTCATTACCAAGAGTCTCTGCAGACACTTCTCAGTGAAGAAAGAAAAGCAGCTGCAGTGTCTCTCCCTGCTTTGCTCCCACATACACCGTATCATGAGACTAAGCTCTCTTGCTCTCTTCTGGTTGCCAGTCTTCACAATTAATTACCAATACGTAGGAAACTGGGAGAAAAAGAACTAAGTATTCTCTTCCAAAATATGTAATATTACATATTCTCACAAGTTCTAAAAGAGTTTCAATTAAGTTGTGTTCTGAGAAGTCTGAAACTCAAACAAAACTATCTTGTGCACACTGACAGGTTTTAGTACAGCCAACTGCATAGGAGCTTTCTATAATTCACAAAGACAAGAGTGGTGAGGGCTGTAGAGAGAAAGCATTGTACTCACACTATGGTTAGCTAACCTATTACACACCACTTCGTAAAAAATACAGCAGGCAAAACAGACCCAGTGAGGAGAACCTTGAGAACATCATTGTGTCATAGTTTTATATCTGGATCTGTTTCTCCAGAATCATATCTGCATTTTAAGTACAACCTTTGTCCCTCTACTTAACACCTTCCCAACCTAAATGATACAGAGGAAAAAAAAACTGAGAAAAGAAGTGATCAAAAAATCTCCCCCCTAGGAAGAACTGAGCAGGATAAGAAGTCTTCAGTCTAGAAACAGATAAAGGTGTCTGGAAAGAGGTAGGAAAATCATGATCAGGGATCACATGGTGATTGCATCTTTCAATGCAAGAAGAAAAAACCTTCAAATGAGTAACCTGCAAAACACTGCTTCATGTGACATTATTAAGTTGTGGAACTCAGCCAGAGCAGATTGTCACTGCCAAAAGCTTACAGACATTTAAGAGGAGACAAGAGACGCTCACAGAATAGGCCTCTAAGTCATGAAATACGTAGGGACAAACTACTACATAAATGCCTGGCCATCATATTTCTCCACAAGCATCTGCTTTTGACCACTGAGTTTTGTGATGTTCCTTTGATAGGATAAAGTAAAGCCTTCTAGTCTCCTAACAATGGCTACTTTAAAGTAACCAGAGTGACAAAAAGGGAAAGATCTGGAAGCTTGGCTCTACTTCATACTGCACAGTATGTTTTCCTTACCCAGACCCTAGCTGTTTATTCCTATTTTCTATCCAAAACTTCACAGACCAGCACTCTCCATAAGCTCTGGTTCCAAAACCAGGCTGAAAGAAGGTTACCTCAATATGATTTCCCCACTCACCTTTCTGCTCTCTGCCCCCTTGAGATAAAATTCTCACCTCTAAAGTTTAATGACACCTTTGAAATTAATTATTTTGACAGAGAGACTGCAAAGGTCAAATCCCATCACTAAAAAATACACCTCAGAGTACCATTAGGCTAAAACAGCCTTAGAGCGAGTTATTTTAAGTTAGGGATGCTAAGTTAAAAGACATTTGGAACCATCTTCTTGAAATACTCACTCCTAAAGCTGCATAAAGGAAAAACTCTGCCAAAAGCACTGGTGTCTTCTAAAACATTACAAATGTAATTTATCAAAGACATGTAATGGAGGACTATAATGAGAGCTTGTACATATATGCTTGAGGAAGCCTTAAACTAATGTGGACACTGCTAACACAGTAATCAAAACATGATACTCACCACAGCTCCATATTAGCTCCAGTTCCTGCAGTTTCGAATATCTGTACTAAATTCTACTGCTACCAATGTCACCTACCTAGACTTCTGTAAGGCCTTTGACACAGTTCCACACATCCTTTCCTCCAAATTGGAGAAATATGGATTTCAAGAGTGGACTGTTTAGAAGATAAGGAACCGGCTGGATGTACGCAGCCGGAAAGTTGTGGTCAATGGCTCTATGTCCAGGTGGAAGCTGGTGACAAGTGATGTCCCCCAGTGCTCTTTTGGGACTGGTGCTCTTCAGCACTTTCACCAATAACACACACAGCAGGACTGAGCACTCCCTCAACAAGCTTGTTGATGACACCAAGCTGAGTGGTGCAGTTGACACACCTGAAGGATGGAATGCTATCCACAGGAAGCTGGACAAGCTCAAGAAATTGGCCCACAAGAACCTCATAAGCTTCAACAAAATCAAGAGCAAGGTGCTGTACCTGGATCAGGGCAATTCCAAACACGAGCACAGACTGAAAGAAGCCATTGAGAGCAGCCCTGTGGAGGAGGACTTAGGGGTACAGGCCAGATGTGACCTGGCAATGTGCACTTGCAGCCCAGAAATCCAGCTGTGTCCTGGGCTGCATCCAAAGCAGTGTGGCCACCAGGGCAAGGGAGGGGATTCTGCTCCTCTACTCTGCTCTGATGAGACCTCACTGGCAGTGCTGCATCCAGCTCTGGGGTCCCCAGCATGGACCTGTTAGAGCAAGCCCACAGAGGGGCCACAAAGATCATCAGAGGGCTGGAGCACATCTCCTACAAAGACATGCTGAGAAAGCTGGGACTGCTTGGCCTGGAAAAGAGAAGGCTCTTCATTTCAGCCTTCCAGTACTTAAAAAGGAGTTCATAAAAAAGCAGTCAGAGAGAATCCTGTGTACAATGCAAGATTTAGGATAGAATGCAAGCCAAATGTTTCTCACAGGGGTTTGGAGGAGGGGGTAGTAGTGGGAGATGGGAGGGTTTTTTGTTGTTTTGATAGGGTTTTTTAAGTGAAAAGTTTGCAGATTGGCAAGATCTAAAACAGGTATGGTCATTCTTGGCAAAAAGACTAACTCAAATATCCCTGATTTTCTACCTATTTGAAGTATGCACAGAAAAGCCAGAGTTAGAACAAGAATATTCAAATTACATTGCATGACTGTGTAATCTGGTGATCAGCTGTGTTTATACAAAACCCATCATTTACTAGGTACTAATTTACCAGTGCCATAAATTCTTTGCTTGGCAACACCTGGAGATAACCAACTGGAAGCTGGAGTAGCTAACTTCCAAGAACATGAATTTATCCCTTTGAGGTCAGTTGCTGTTAAAAGTCACATTTTTGCACAATTTTGTTTGCCCAGTGCTTCATTATTCTGTTATTAATAGTTGTTTACATAAATGGTGTTTCCTTTTTTTAGAGCTCATTGATATAAAAACCAATGCTTCCTACTGTAAGAAGCTGTAGGATTTTTCTTGTTTCACTCCCTGATAAACATGTTTTCTTGCACATAAACATGCTGGAGAAAAACATCTCTAAGGTTCATGGTATCAGAGACCTCACTACTATGCAAACTCATTATAAATTTCAAGAGTGAGATACAGGAGTTCTTTAGCTGCAGCCAGAAACTATCAATCTTAATATGCAACCTCAGGAGACTACAATTATCCAGTTATGGTAGGCAAACATTTTTACAATGTCATAATATTAGTAAATATTCATTTGGGACTACATTACTAATCAGCAGAAATGACAGAACATTATGTGATCATCTGTGAACATTATCTAGGAAATAAATAGTCTTCATCAGCAAAATATTTCTAAGGACTTTAAGCATACAAATACTTTTTCAGAGAAACTTGCAATTTCTTCCCTGGAAAGAAGAAATTTCACACAGGAAGAAGATTGAATGGTTTGTGATTATAGACTAACTGCTGTTGAAAACGTTTTGGTACCATCAGGCTCACCACAGAGAAGGAGGAATCAGCCACATAAAAAAAACCTTGCATCTTCCCCCCTCAGGTAATAGATGTTAAGTATGACAAAACCCAACCTAAACAAAGAAGGGAAGCTTTTTTCTTAAATACAATGTACAATTAAGGACTTTCTACCATAGGATTTTGTAGAGGGCTAAACACCAGCAAGTGTAGTTCAAGAAGGAACTTGTTGTGTTAAGAGACAGTCACATGACTGCAAATGCATTTCAGAGAATGAGCAAGAACAGCGACTGGTGCAACATTAGGAATTGTTTCTCAAGTTACAACACATACACCTTACTTCAATGTGAATATGCACTCACAGCCTAGTTTTAAAAAGCACAAGAGATTTGATCATCCTTTCCAGTAACATTTAGAGTATACATTGCAATTTTAAAATATTATTGCCTGTCAGAGGACAAAAGTCACAGCAATACCAAATCCATACCGGCTGTGTAGGAAAACAAGACTCTATGAATATCTCACAAACTCCATTTCGTATTAACTTTCTAATCTGGGAATCCAGAACCTACTGATTGGATTATTCAGTTACGCTTGTATCCATAAATATTTGCAGATTTTCATCATATCCCAGGATTTGTGCTTGAACTATGAACTTACAAATGCTGAAGGCAAGAAAAGAACTCCAAGTTCATAAGAACGGATCATCAGTTGGCTGCCATTTTTCTCCAGAGCTCCCCAAGCTGCTTTAGATAGATTGGCACTGTGAAGAGAAACAAAGCATATTAGTGAGGCACAATCTTCAGGGCAGAAAATGTTAAAATAACATAGCTGTAGCAATGTCCTTCTAGCAGGAGAACTTAAATTCAATCAGAATAGTCTTCTCACAAAAAGTGATTTGGTTGTTATTCCTTATTGCTATTTTTACAGCACAGTGGGAGCAACAGAGACAATATGTAGAAAGGCATTCATACAACACATGTGGATAATTATACAAGCCTATTTCTGTCACACAGATCTACAAGACAAATTCAGCCTTTTGAATCTTCTCTGCACATTTCAGAAAGGAATTTGGTACTGGTAAATAGCTTCAGTTTGATGAGTTAGAAGATTAAAGGCCAGCTCAGTTAGGACTAGTTACAATACATTTAGTACAGAGCAGGTTTGCATTTTACATTTTAGTACAGAGTGTTAAACAGTATCTTTTGCTCTTGGCATTTTGTTCTTTGATCTATTTATGAAAACAAGTACTTATCAAAGAGGTATTTTTGTTTCAATTTGCTATTCAGCACCATGATGTAGTTAATCTGTCATCAGTATCTGCTACGAAGTAGATCAATTTAGGCGTCAAAAAATATATGCAATTCTGTTGTCAAAACCTACTTCTACAGCACAACACAAGATTTACACATTATGTTTCAACTGATGGACATACCAGATGCTGTTTGGTAACAGGAAATGATGGAACAGAACAAACATGAGAAGAAAATAAAGCAACCATGAATTTCTGTATTAGGTGGAGTGAGCATCACATTTAAATTAGTTAAAACCTTTTAAAAGCACTTTTATCACTACCACTATTGCAAGCAACATTATCAATGAGTGATTAAATTTAAAGAGACCAAATATAAACAGAAAAAAAAGTAACTGAGCATTTTAAAATAAGGACACAAAGACCATAATCTATAGAATATAGGGTTGCATAAAAATCAGTTTTGGCAAAACTGAAACATATCTGTATTTTTTGTTCACAATAAGATATTCTCCCTTCAAGTCAAGAAATTTCTTGCTTCCTCTTTTGGCTTCTTTAACAACGAAACAACAGAAATATAAAGCTTAAACTTCAAGGCAGACTGCTAAACAACTCAATCTGACAAAAGATCAGATTCCAAATTCTAGGTATCTGTATGTTTTATTAACAAGGATAACTTCAGCTTAACCCATACCTAATTTTGTAGAAACCAGCACATTCACACCATACCACAGCATGTCTTAAAGAAACTTAACCCAAGATTTAAAAATATTTATCACTTCAGGTGGTGTTGAATCCCAAAACTGGCAGTCACAACTCAGACAAGACTTTAGCACGATTACCAACAGCTCCTGACAATCTGCAGCCTCAAATGGGGCAATGCAATGGAGAAACATTAAATATGGACAAAAAAATCATATCACTAATTGAAGTATTATGAGGGTTATGACAGTAACTCACCTGGGCCTGCAGCTGACCAAAAAAAAAAAAAGTATTAAGTTCTTAAGTGAGAGCTCTATGGGTTAGATATTTACCTTGTTACTAAGAACCACGCAATCTTCTGGAAGTCAGGAGAGAGTCTCATATATGTCTTAATGTGAGGTATAGCGTGAGTTCGACCCGTGACTTCTGCTGACCATTTGCTAGAAAAGTAAAAGGAATTCTTTTAATATATGGCTTTATTTTGAGGTCTAAAAAATACTCACCATACTTCAGTGCCATGATTTCAGGAATACTACTTATACTTGTCACACAATACTTATCTCTCCTGGAGAAAATCTTAAAATACCACATTTAACTGAACTGTTAATCCCAAATTTCAATTCTACTAGTAGTCAGAAGGGCAGGGCTTTTTTTTTTTCCTTACAATCACCCTAGAGAGATAGTCTCCTCAGTGTGTCAGGTTCTCTTAACAAGCTTTTTCCATTCCTCCATTCCAGACAGCACTCAAGAAACTAAGTCTAAACTTCTGGCCAATGCATCTTCTTTGAAGACTATCAATGGTTATGACTTAAAGCAACTGAGTTTGGCACCAAACTAAACCTCACAGAATTCCCCAAGTTTATTACAATTTATTATCCATGACATAGAGGCGGGGAGCAACTGGTAGATTGCCACTGCTACTCTTCCTCTTCCTTTTCTGTGCCCCTAAGCCACTGAGAAATTTGAGGGCTTACGAGAATAGAGGCCATATCTATGTGTATATAAAAAAACTAGTTTAAAATAACAAGCCATTGCTGGATTAATTCAGCGTCAATGTTACAGAACTAAACTGTAAGCAAGCAGTAAATGTATGTACGTAACTGAAGGTATGTAGTCACGGCATTAAGAAGCACTTTCTGTTCACAGCTGTTAGTCCTCACCCAAATTCAGGAAGAAAGCTTCTTAACACACCTTCCCTCACCCAGAGACTTTTCTTTCCCCAGATTTGATGGAAGACTCTGGTTTCGGTTGTCATAATCCTGTTTCCCTAAGTTAGCATTCTCTTCTAACAGGCAAATCAAAAAGAATCAATTAACTCTGAAAAACTTAAATACACTGTGTTCCTCTAAAAGCCCGAGAAGACTGACTTGGAAAGGCTGGAATTATTTACTTATGTTAACTTTCAGGACTAACACTTACATATAGCGCAGTTAAATTTAAGAGGCTTTGTATTTCATGGGTGAGGACCTACTTAAACAACCCTATCTCCCCTGATGAAGGAAAAAAAACCCTCTGAAAACTGATCCTGTATACCTAAATGGCAAGAGCTGAAACACTCTGTGCACGTTTCATGCAAACTAGACTTCTTTATATTTTGATGCAAGCCACACCAAAATCTGTTTCTATAGGATAGACTAAGATATATATGATACAGGATCAGCTGACTAAACTTGTCTTCTCCTACAAACTCCACACTTTCCACACATACAGATAGTAAGGCTGAATCATGACTTAACCACCCTTGTTAATAGCTTTTCGCTCACAACTGACAGTCTAGGCAAGCATCTTTAAGTTTATGGGACAAAAATAACTAGGTAACTCCAATAAAATTGTAAAAATGACAAACAGAAAAAATAGTAGAACTGGGAATTTAAAATTTATTTTCTTTAGATTTACCTCACTGCTTTACTCTGGGACAAACTTCTCTCCTCACTACTAACTGCAGTAATTCTGAGATACTATCTCAGTCTACCGCTTTTTGCCTCCTTATCTTAGATACAAGTAGTGTGCCTTAGCAAGAGTAATACCACTTCTCTTCTGTCTATTACCCACTGTACTCTAACTGCAGTTTGATTTCATCAAAAGTGATTGAAACTCCTATTTAAGAAAGTTAAAATCAGAAAGTGCAACATGTATTTTGGCCATGTTTTCCCTAGTAGGACAGCAAAAACATGTAAGGATTAAAAAGGGAAAATACATGCTAGTTTTGGCTGGGACGGAGCTAATTTTCTTCATACTAGCTAGTATGGGGTTATGTTCAGATTTGTGCTGGAAATGGTTGATAACACAGATATTTCAGCTGTCACTTACATACACCTTTTCTGCTTCTCACACCACCCCAGCAAATAGGCTGGGGGTGTCCAAGAGGCTGGGAGGGGACACCAGCAGGACAGCTGACTCCAGCTGACCAAAGGGATATTCTATACCATACACTATCATGCTCAGCACATGAAGCTGAGGGAAGAAGGAAGGAGCAGGCATTCAGAGTGATGGCCTTTATCTTCCCAAGTAACCACTAGGCATGATAGAGCACTACTTTCCTGGGAATGACTGAACACCTGCCTGCCCCTGCAGTGTGGTGAATGAACTAATTTTGTTTTGCTTGTATGCACAGCTTTTGCTTTATTAATAAACTGTTTTTACTTCAACCCACAAGTTTTCCCATTTTACTCTTAGGATTCTCCCCCTCTATCTCACTAGGTGGGTGGGAAGGAGGGTGGGAGAGCCAAAGTAAGTGGCTTTGTGGTGCTGAGCTACTGGCCAGGACTAAACCATCACAAAGTCCTGGAAACTTAACCGTGCAGACATACCCAATTCATAAACAGAGACAGGAATAACTAATTTTCTACAACATCACCTCTTTCAATATTTAGTTCTCTTCAAATACTGAAAGGATTTTCCATCTTAAGATACTGGCAACAAGGCTTGAGCAGAGTTAAAACAACTCACACCATTAGTTTCAACCTAAGAGAACACTATGTTCTCTGTGTGCATGCTCTATCTCTCATATTTCATGATTTTGGGGGAACAATACTGTACTTCTGCAAACTGAGAAGAAAACTCAAAACTTCTCCAAAAGCTTGTAAATCTGAAGAACACACAAAGCCCTAATACAACAATCATTATGGACTTGTCAGGCATATGTCTAACAAACTCTATTTAAACCAACTTCTTCCACTCTGAAAATAAAAATTTGACAAAGTAACTGCACAAACATAAGGTACACAGTATTAAAAGCCAAACAATTAAAATGAACGTTAAAATACAATACTGTATCTACTATTAAAGCTGATGGAACGTTTTGAAAGGAGCAATTAACAAAGATTATTAAACATTGCAAATCTGTCCCCATCAATTAGTAATACTGGAAGGAAAAATCAGCACTAATACCAGAGAGAAAACTCTGCAAATTACTTTGTTTACACAGTGGCTAATCTAACAAAGCAGTCTAGTAATCATTTGCTACTATCAGAAAAGTAAAAACAATATTAAGTTTAGTCACATTGGTTTTTTTAAAAATTACAGTTCAGAGCTGCATTATAGGTTAAACACACGCAACTGTCAGAAGAGAGAAAAACAGCTCACAGACATTATAAAAGTTACGTGCCTGGGGCAGACATCCTGCCTCTTCAGTTAAGAAGCTACAGGACACCATTTTTCAACTCCATTAATCTCTCCCCACTTGCAAAAAGGAGTTATTCCTTCTCCTTTACAGTAAGCATAACAGATTTGGGTTTTTTTTTCCTTTCAGCTCTGGTAGAATCCCTAGTTTCCTGCTGGTTTCATACTATTTTCCAGTATGAAGAAGAATTTTCTAAATTCCTCTAATTCCTCCACTGCCCAAAGATTTGCGTTACAGCAAGTCTTTAAAACAGCTCATGTTGTATTTACATCTATTGAAACCTGCTGTTTTCTGTGCATCCCAGGTTCCACGGATAAGAATCTGCTGTCTGTCTCCTGCCCTATGGTAAGAGTTTACATGCAGGCCCTCCTCAAAGGCTACTGTCCTGCATTGTTACAGGGTAAGGACCTGCATCTGGGCAGTCACTACAGAGCAATTATGCAGGGCCATGGCCATCTGCAGCCAATTCGACAGACGAACTTGAAACAGCCCTTTTCCTGCCAGAGGAGGACCCTGTCTGTCCAATGAGACACGTATGTGGGCATTTTCATGAAATGGAAAAGGACTTGAAAAGGAGTGAATCAATGAATTATATAATTTTTAAGTAACATTCTCTGTACTAAATAAGAGACTAACTGAAAAAAGATTACATCTTTTTTTCTAGTATGATTCTCATGAGGTATATGACTATAGAAACTGAACTAAGACTGCACAAACACCCCCCGATTTATGATTTTTTTGCATTTTGAATCATGACTGAACAATCTTGAAAGCTTCAAGTTGATTGCAGCTTTCTTCCTTTGCTGAATGTGTTTAGAGGACACAGTTTAAAGGTAGGAGACAAAGCCTCACATGCTTTCTGTCTGAGTTCCATTCCTTAGACATTGACCAGCAAGGCTCCCAACAGCAATCACCTTCACTCCAGAATGGAGGATGCTCTCTGCAACTAGCAATTCTATTTCAGTCTCCTGAATATATACCCAATTGAACACAATCTTACTTCGTGGATTTTCTTACCAGAGCAACTTCCGCCTGGAAGAGTTAAAAGTTTCTGATGAAAGGAATGGGAAGTTGTGGTCTTGTAAGAGGTTACAAGTTTTATTAATTTCTTCTGATCTTTGCAAAACAACTTTTCCTATTGTTCTCTAAACACGCATAAGTTTTTAAAGATTCAGCCTGAGGGAGACATTTGGCATGGAATGTGTCAGACTGTTAGAATTTGGCACAACTAGTAGCACATGGAAATAGAAGTTCTTAATAGAAAATGTCAGGCATCTTTAACAAAAGATATTGCCATAAGGGACTGAGAATTTTTGCAGCAGGACTGCAGCACTTAGCAGAAAAAAATAAAGCAACCACCAAAAAAAGCCTTCCTAATCCTGTTGTGGCTCAGTTGAAATCCCATTAATACAGATGCACAAGTGGGGAAAGTGAAATACAACTGGAAGTTAAAAGAAAAAGAAGTAACACTATTCTTGTTCAGGGAAGGAAACCTTATTTGAAAGTTTACAGAAACCTAAATCCAGTAGCAACATTATCCCATATGATCTTTATAGGTAAACAGCATGTTTTCTACTAACTGTTGGAGATAAGACCCCAAAGATAAGGACCTGAAGGCCTTTATTTTAAGGAGTTTAAGAATATCATACTTGTAACCACTTCCATTTATTTGCTTTTAACACTCAAACATTACAGCACTGTAACTTTAATCATACAGCCTGAAAAAAACCCCAAAGAATTGAGTTCTACTTACTGAAAATAGGAATGCAACCACAGCTGTTTCTGTGCTGTCTGTATACTGTACGGAAGTGAGCCACCAGCTTAAGGAAAAAATAGAACAAGTACATTTATTTTTTGAAAGACATTCTAAAAGCAGCAAGCATCTTGGGGAATAAGCTATCCATCCTACCTTCATGAGTTACTTTCAGAAAATTGTTAAATGCTCCAGTACTATAAAATGGATATACTTGCTGGGTTTTTTTTCCACTCTTATAATTTAGTAAGTTCCTAAACGCTACACGGCACATTTACACTAGGAAAAAGAGAAACTATATACAGGGAGAATTATGGGTAGTTTTTTTTTTATTTTATACTACTTGATATCAACAGATTGGAATCATTACCCATACAAACTAGACGAAATCAAACAAAGAGCTTTCAGAAGAAAGAATAAACCTACCAACCCCCAAACAATGTTATTCTAAAAAGCAAGAACTCCTGTGATGAAATTATATTTGTATTGATTTGGCCTTTGGCTAATGCATGTTGTGATTTCTTGAAATGGATTTAAGAAGAATCAGCCAGGCATACTGAATTATATTAGTGTTGTGTAGTAAAAGCATGATGCAAAGCCTACCATATTCAACATGTCCTAGAACACACCATAAGAGCCCATTACAAAAGCTTTACCACTCTCAGGAATGCACTAACTGCAGGAGTCCACAGAACTGTTCCTTTGCACAAACACTAAGTTGTGTAATTCACCAAGTTATTTCAGAATATCAGAGAAATCACAGTAAGAAGTCACTGGGCTGTAGATAACCAGATGTATTTAAAGACACCCTAAATTAATTCTGGGAACCACAGATACCTGTAAATTCTCTGCCTGCAATTTCTACATATGTCCAAACACTAACCAGAGGAAAGACAAAGAACGCTGAAAACATTTATGCTAGCTCCATGTCCTAAAGACAGGAAAGAATTCTTTTCTTTCAGTCCTCATGAATTTCTTCCAATTGTCTTGACCTTTTGAAGGCTTGTTTTTGAGTAACAGAAGCTTCCCCGTATCAGAATACTACAGCACCCATTCCTGTGTCAGGCTGGCTGAGGCTATGCTTTTACAAACATGACTTCGTGAAAATAAACATGGGAATACTGAACAGAACAGTTGTATATTGCAATATTAAAAGAAAATATCAATAACACCTTAGGCTCCGTTGTATCTGATGTGCAGAATGACACTGCAATCAAAACAGAAGGAGAACTTGACACACTCAAACCTGAATTTTCTGCCAAAATGAAATCATGACTGGAGTAAGAGCAGCGGGCAAGAGCTTTTGCTTTCCCATACAGTGACATATGACCATGGCTAGGACAGACAAACTTTACATACCAATGCCCACAAAGCCTTTTCTATTCAATCACAATAGGAGAGCTGGACTCAGAGCTCCAGCAAAAGTAGTAAGATTCTACTGCCACCTATTCCATCACGTTCTCAGCAAGATGAGAACTTCATGTTAATTCAACATCAACCACTAAAGTGATTTTGCAGGACATTATGACCACAAAAAGCGAATAAATGGGGATTCATCTGCTTACCAGGATAGCCTTCTAGACTTTGCCTCACATTGCTCACAGTAGGATAAACCTTAATGGAGGCAGAACAAAAAGTAACTTTAATAACACAGCTCTAAATAGACAAGCTGTCAATTTTCAAACAAACACCTCAAAGAAAATTTGAAAAAAAAAATATTAAAAGCTTCATTTTTCAGACTTAATAAAATTACGCTGCAGCTTACAACATTTGTGCCAGTAACAAAGGAGGTCTAAAATTTTTACCACTCTTGCAGAGCTAACCAAAATTAGCTAGCAAGTCTCAAGTAACACTGCTTCAGCCACTTCCACAGTAGCCAAAGCTAGTTCTTAACCTTATTTTATGAGATTTTAATCTCAAACCTCAAATACGAGCATGCAGGGGCAATTAGCACATGGTAAAGGCATAGTTTGACCATCATTTTCCCTTGATTTAACAAGCTCCTGCCACAAACTTTTCTGCTCCTCCCCCTAATTGTGCTAATAACCAAAGCTATTAATGACTAGGGATTCAGTTACATCTCAGTAGGAAACACAGATGCATCTACAAAACCCAATGGAAGACAAGCTATAGAATGAGAAGATAATTTTGATGAGATTATATATATTCTAGTGTCATGCAGATAGAAATTATGGTACATTTTTATAGCAAACCATACACAACTAAGCGGCATTAAGTGGCATATATATGATTTCATGATGAGAACTCCATTACTGTCTTCCAAAAGTTAAAAGCAAACCAATGACTAAGATTTCCAAAATAAATGATTAAGTGTTAAATAAAGGTCACCAGCATCTAAAACACATACCAAATGAATTGGGACATCACATTTACGGAAAGTTGTCACACCGCTGCCTGCAGCCACCAGGCTCTCCTGGAACTCAGAGCACAGCCATTTGGAGCCATCAGCTCCCATGGACCCGATGCTTGAGAACTGTCCAACGAGAGGCCAGGATTCCTGTGCTGGTATTGACAAAGCATGCTCCTTCAAAAGCTAGTGAGGGGAATCAAAACACCGTTAGGCTTCAACACAAAGAATACCTTTTATCAGTTTGATATCACTTTTGATATAATAAATCCTCTATAATCACTTCTGATAATGAAGGCAATTAACATTCATACTACATATTTAACTCTGCAATACAAAAAAATCATGAGGCTTTCCAAATAAACTCACTTCAAGAGAAGATTAAACATCACAAGTTTTATCCAAAAGCAACAAAGCCAACCATTAAATAATGGGTGAAAAGAATGCTAGCAGCTCTTTCTAAAAACATGAAACATTAGCTTCAGAAGTCACAATAAATTAAACAACTAAATATTTTTTATATTTGGTGGTTGTTGGCCATAAATTCCTCTTGTATCCTAAAGCCGTGACACCCAGCTACAATAGAAGCCTACAATAAGAGGGGAAAAAAGAACAATTGAAGAGAAAATGGAAATGATCCTTTTAGAGGAGTTCTGCAGCTGTGAGTGGAATTTAAAGTCACATTAAAAACAGATGGATATAGACAGATATTAAATTGTACGTAGTTGCCACCTTTACCCCACTCTAGAGCAAACACACAATCTAATGGCTTCAGCCATCAATGCAGTATCATCAGGTTTATCTGCATTGTTACTAAAAACCTTTTTAAATCACAGAAACATTTGCCACAAGACCATCTTTCTCCTTTACAGGCTTTTTCTGGTTTATTTTTTCTTCTATGTCTAACTAGGCAAAAAACATCAGACAACATGTACCAGAAAGGACAAGCTCTTAATGAGCAAAGGGATGTCTGTAAGAGTAATCTAATGTTGAAAAGCAATGTGATACATAAATATTCTGTATGTCATAGAAGTTTGCCACAGACAGCATTAGAATTTCATATAAAATTCACAACAGTATTTGAAGTAATGCCACTTCAGCAGGAGGTGCAGGTAAAAAATTCTCCAATTATAAGAAGCATTTAATAGATGATATGAAATACCTCATTGAATTCTGAAAAAAAAAAGAAAAAAAAAAGAAGAAAAAAAAAAGAAAACCAAACAAGAAGGGTCCCTACAAACTTGATACATGCAATCTTGAAGATTTACTATTACGGCTCACCTAAATAAACGTAAGACCTCTAAAGGCAATAGAGTTCAGCCATTAACATAATACTGTCATATTCACCCCATACCATGTCCCTAAGTCTGACATCTACACATCTGTTAAATATATTCAAGGATGGTGACTCCACCACTTCCCTGGGCAGCCTGTTCCAATACTTGACAGACTTCGAAAGAATTTTTCTTAATACCCAAACTCTACTTCCCCAGCACAACTTGAGGCCATTTCCTCTGGTCCTACCACTTGTTACTGGGGAGAAGAGACCAACTCCCACTGAGCTACAACCTCCTTCCAAGTAGCTGTAGTGAGCAATAAGGTCTTCCTGAGCCCTTTTTTCTCCAGGCTGAACACCTCCAACTCCCTGAGCTGCTCCTCATCAGAACCATGCTCCAGACCCTTCACCAGCTCTGCTGCCCTTCTCTGGACACACTCCCACCCCTCAGTGTCTTTCTTGTCATAAGGGGCTCAAAACTGGACACAACGCTTGAGGTGTGGCCTCACCAGTGCCAAGTACAGGGGGAAAATCACTGCCCTGGTCCTGCTGGCCACACTATCACTGACACAGGCCAGGATGCCATTGGCCTTCTTGGCCACTTGGGCACACACTGGCTCGTGCCCAGCTGTTGCCAACCAGCACCCCCAGGTCCTTTTCTACCAGGCAGCCTTCCAGCCACTCTGTCCCCAGCCTGTAGTGCTGCATGAGGTTTCTGTGACTAAAGTGCGGCACCCAGCACATGGTCTTGTTGAACGTCATACAATTGGTCTCCACTCACTTACCCAGCCTGTCCAGATCCCTCTGTAGAGCCTTCCTACCCTCCAGCAGATCAACACTCCCACCCAAGTTGGTGGGCTCAATAAAGAGCCCTGGGGAACAGCACTTGTGACTATCTATCACCTGGATGTAACTCCATTCACCACCACTCTCTGAGATCAGCCATCCAGCCAATTTTCTACGCAACAATGAGTGTACCCATCCAGGCCAGGAGCTGCCAGTTTTCCAGGAGAATTCTGTATGAAACAGTGTCCAAGGTTTTACTAATGTTCAGGTAGACAACATCCACAGCCTTTCCCTCACCCACCAGGCTGTCACAGAAGGAGACCAGGTTAGCCAAGCAGGACCTGCCTTTCATACTCATGCTGACTAGGCCTAATGACCTGGGTATCCAGTCACCTGGGTACCCCCAGCTAGCCAGAACAGGTGATAAATGATTGAAAGTGGCTCAGTAAGCACTTTTGCCAGCTCCGTCAGTGGATCCCATCTGGTCCCATGGACTTGCACATTTCAGTGTTGCAGCTGGTCATTGACCAGTTCCCCTTGGGTTATGGGGGTTTCATTCCACTCCCTGTCCCTGCCTTCCAGTTTGGGGAGCTGGATACATGGAGAACAGGTCCTGCTGCTAAAGACACAGGCAAAGAAGGCATCAAGCACCTCAGCCTCTGCCTCATCCTTTGTCACTGTCTCCCCCTGCATCCAATAAATGATAGAGATTCTCATTAGTTTTCTTTCGTTGCTAATGTACTTAAAAAACATTTTTTATTGTTTTCATCAGTAGACAGATTAAGTTCAGTTCTAAGTTGCAAGCTTATATATGTTATCACTAACTTTAACTGTAACAATGTATTAAAAGACTGATGATGACAGCTCGAAAAATTGGAAGGAACTGAAGAATTTTCTCTCAGTTTTGGTACCTTTCTGAGCCTAAGATGGCCCCACTTTTCTTTATCACTGCCTTGATATCGTCCAGGGGTAGAACCAAGCAGATATACTCTAAAAAAGAAAAAAACAATAGATTTTTGTAGATCTTGAGTGCTTTGGTTTGTAAAGTAGCAAGGTATTTAAGTAAAACTTAGCAGCAAGATTGAACACTCAAGTGTAACCAGAAATATATAATACCTCTCATAGGATTTATAATACAAAGAAAAGTGGATTTTCAGCTGATATTTTATTATCAGCATCCTATATGGCCGTCATGCATCACCAGGCTGTTCTACAGCAGAGACAAGAACTACATCTTTTTCAGTGTACAAAAATGCAGAAGATAGATGACGTTAGCAATACACACAGATGGCTCGCTTGGCACATAACTGGGCAAGTAATTTTGACTAAAGCCAATCTACTGCTACATCCAAATCAGCAGATTCAGGTATGAGTTTTCATTTGGGCACCTAATAGTTCAGATGCAAAGTACAGCTTTTTCAACAGTCTTCCTAAAAATGGGTTCAGTAACCTTTTTGACTTTGCCCTGAAAATAGGAGAGAGACCTGCCCAAAGTCACAACAAACAGATGCTTTAAGAAGCTGTTCCTTACTGCATGCATCTCATGCCTAACTTTATCCATGACTGAATGTCCCCTACAGTATATCAAATGGCAATCCTTATCCTAACAAGTGACTCTTTCCTAGCCCATGCATAAACTCCTATCAGCTAGGGCTCTGCTCATCTGTTTAAACTCATGCTGATGGATCAATTCAACCAGAGCAGCAGCTCAGGCCGTTAGCTCACCTGATTATAAAGTACATACCTTTTTTTTACCCTCTCCAGTCTTTTAGGACTCCATGTAAAGATAAAAGCACTTTTTAATGTACAAACTAGACAAGGTTTCAGTCTCTATTTCCACCGCAATATATGAACATTTTCAGCCTTTCTTTTCAACAATTTTTGTTAAGATTATAAAACAGCAATTAAGCTGCCAATGAGATTTACACTTTCTGAAGTAAATGCTCATATTTAAGTGGAACTACTTATTAGAAGTAAATTAAGCATCCTGAATTATTTTTAAGTAATATCAACAATGTGATATTAGAGAAGACTATTCCAAGACCAGTTAGACAGAACATTGCCCACCAAAACCAGTCAATGCCTGTTAGAGGCAAAATTCTATAGCTATGTATGCGGATTAAACTTCGCCTTACAAACAGAAGCCTATTCTGAATAAAATCCCTATTCCAGTAACTTTTGCTTATATGATCACTCTTACATGACAAAGCCAATACAACAGAGTTTTTCCGCTGGTAATATTACTGGAGTAAATACTTCAGCCAGACTGGCTCAAATTAAACCAAGTCCTTATTACTTTACAGCTACCTTCTGTAAAGTTACTGCTGGTGGACCTTGCTTTCTTCTTTTAAAACGCATGCTTATAAAACTAGAAGTTGGTCAATCTGATATTATACATAAGAGAAATTTTTTAAAACTGCATAAAGTTAGAGTCGTGTCTGAATATGCAAGTCTGAAACAAGATTATCTTACAAAATAAGCAAAAGGTCTTCAAACCTAACATAGATATTTAATTTTTAGATCCTAACATAGATATTTAATTTTAGAAAAAAAAGAAAAAACCCACATGTGCAAGTTACAAAAAACCTAAGATTATATATACCTTGTCTCTGATAAATCATGTTCTTGAATCACATCTATCCATTCCTTGAGTGCAGGAGAATTGTAAGCTGTCAAGTAACTTATTAGGTCAGATTTAAAATTAGTTGCAGATTCGCCAGCAGAGCCAGATGCTCCCTTAGGTAGCCTTGGATATAAAGGGCTTAGCCATATTCTTAAAAGAAAAAAAAGAGAAAAAATCAGCCATATAAAACAACGACACCACACATTAATAACACACGGGTTTAGTACATGATTAAAGCACATCTGAAGGTCCTCAACAAATACCTGACAGATTCAGTGTGATAATAACTATAGTTGTCTTTACATCTACAGAATCAGCTCATACTTGAAATCGTGAAACTAATACTTTCAAATGAAAACAGCATTCTCATCATTTATCCACACGTACATTTACAGCTTTCACCACTGTTAAACTGGTCAGGCTCAGACTTACCACTTTCATCAACATTCTCTACAGGAATAGAACACTGCAATGTGTTCTGCTAAACTACTGGTTTGTGCAACTGCATAGAAAACCACCAATTAAAGCATCTGGAAGGTTTATACGGTTTGAAGAGTAGCCCACAATAATAGGCTGCCTCTCAAGAACCTCCATCAGAGTAAAATAGGATGGGTACTATGCAGGGAAAACATTTAGCATTTCTTTCCAGTCACACATTACTGTAGCCATGGGAACCAAAGATTCTGCATTATCAACTTTACAATGTGTTGATACTCTCCTTTGAAATCCAGAACCACCATACTGTGATACTGCATAACACTGCAGTATGCAAAAGCTAAAAAAGAAAAATATTTCTCATGTTTGACAAGTAGGGGAACTTGTTAAGTATCCCAATAGGTATTTTCATGCCTTCTTAGTTTTCTGAAAAGCTAACTGCTGTAAGATACTAAAGTCACCCCTAAGATTTAAATGCAAAAAAATTCAGTGGCTATTTTTTCCACTCAAAGAGCTTGTCTCAGACAAGCAAAGTCTCAAAACCCTGCCATACTTAATGGCAGCAAAATGGATGTCAAAGTGACGGTAACTTCTGAAAAGCAACTTTCCACTAGTTTGAAGAAATTTTATACCCTGATTTATTGTGGCCATCTAACTAAAAAAATGCTCCCATAAAAACAGCCAAAAAACTGAAGAGGTTGAGGATCTTTACATTAACATGCCACTTAATCCTGTTTTTTGTGCTCTCAACAAAACTATGTTCCAAGCAGGTCATTAAGTTTAAAAACTTCTACCAAGAAAATAGAACAGGAAGAAAATTTCTTCCTAGGAAAGGATACTGGGCAAATACTAGGTTATCTACTGTATTATGGAACCAATAATGCCCAACATCTATCAGACTACATTCTAGATACAGTCACAACAAAACCAGAACATTTGCACACCCATATTATTCCTGCAGTATTAAGATAATTCTTAAATACCTGCTTCAGATCTATATAAATGGTACTTTATAGCTAAGAAGTTTTTTCACAGAAAGATAGCACAGCATAATAAAATTTTATATTAGACTGATTTTAAGCTATCAGCCAACTGGGAACAAGGTTTTGTTTACACGAGAAAGCAAGCAGAGTTCAGACTTAGACAGCTACCAGCCTTCTAAGTCCATTTTTTAAATTTTTTTTTTTAGAATAGCTCTACCTTAAGAGTGTAAGGCTTGCAACACTAGATCACCTAATATCCCATCTCCAGCAGCAGCAAATACCTATGGAAAGTATTAAACATTCACCTGCTAGGGATTGTTGCTTACCCCTGAGTTTTCTGGTGCCAATCTTCAGCAATAAGATTGGATGTATGTATCACAACTCTAAGACCTTCTTCATACAGCAACAACATCATTTTCCTTTAAAAAAAAGATATATAACTCTTCATCTATTTCAAGTACACTGAGAATAGGAGATTAACTAGCAATCCATTAAAAACCTCCAAGGTAATTATTTTTAAAAAATCTGTTCTGCATCATGCAAGCACTTATACTTCAATCCACGTGCATGCCAAACTCACATGGCAGACATTAGACTATCCCCATATATTTTATTCCAGAGTACAGCTTAACAACTCATGCAACTAATTACCCACAGCAAAATGAATACTTGCAGAACACTTCCTGTATTTGCACAGCTCTTCAGATAAAATTATCTCTTCGCAGAGAGTTAGAAAAAGAACTAAGGAACACTGAAAGGCCCTTACGTATAGCTGAATTTATTAAAACCTAGTTACTTCCTCTTAAGCTGACTTTTACTTTAAAAGAAGGTGTGCATGTAGCGAACCATTGTGATGGCAAAAAAGCTGTTTATTTATCATAACTCTTAACTCAAGCTACAGCACAAAGGAATTTTAAAACTAGTAACTTAGATAAACATACACGTCTGTATTTTTTGTAACAAAATTGCTCAAATTTTCATATCCAAGTTTTCACTAACTGTGTAAAGACAGCATACCCATGTGATCCCAAAGGATGAGGTCTGAAACCCAAACTGAAACCAGAAGATCTTTGCTAAAACGTAAGATTAAATCTGTTCTTTTCTGTAGCTTCCTATCTACAAAATTCGCTTTGTGACACTTCTATAATATCCAATTCAAGTATTTTCTTTGAGAAGACCCCTAAATTCGCTAATTTCCAGATCCTCCACATGAACTGAAAAACATGATTAGTAAATCAGTGTTGTGTCTGCCCTGCCTATGACTGATCAAGTCTGCATTACAGTTTTGGTATTAAGGCATGAGTTAAGAGCCAGGACCTGCAGTCCACCTGCCTTAGACCAGTTCAACTTCAATTGCTTAACTTGCACATCTCCCATCTACTCAATAGCTAATTTGTCTCATTAAACTAGAACAATCCTGTCATCTCTAAATATAAGATCTTTATGGAAGCTTTAAGACTCAACAATTTCTATGAAACCCAGTTTTGCTGCAGACCTTTCTGCTTCATAGTGTTACTTACGTATGGTGAGTTCCAAATGCAATATCCAGTTTAGCCTACAAAATTCAAAAGTTGATCATTAAAAATTGCTATTGTGCATTGCTTCTTAATTGTTTCATTTCACTGCTCTCTAGTGGACAGACCACAAAATACATTCTCTTCCTTCTCAATACTTCTAATGCATTCTCCACTTTCTACAAGCTAGACTTTAAATGGTAAGGCAACTCTTGCTGTAAGTGCTCCAGAATTTGTGCCTCTCTTACTAACAGCATTTTCAAATAGTCAGCAGAAAATAACTCAAGGCTCCTGCTGAACACCAAGATGAACAGAAGCCAGCAATGTGCCCTTGCACAAAAGACGACTAACAGAGTCCTGGACTGCATTAGAAGGAATGCTGCCTGCTGGTCAAGGTAGGGGATCCTTCCCCACTGCTGAACACCAGTGAGGCCACGCCTGCAGTACTGGGACCACCAATTCAACAGGAAGCTCAGGATCACCAGACTGCTTCAGATGGAACAAAATTCCAAGATCATTCTCCTCCTTATAAAGAGCACAGTGTCCCCATGATCATTAATATACTTCACCTGGCAAAATCTTGAAACACTGGCAAGTTGACAGAGCCACATCCCTCCCCCAGGATGAAGCCAATGACTTTGTGACTTAGGGACAGCAAAACAATTAACATAACATCAGAGATAAAATGGCACATGCCAGGAAGTGTGCTCACAGCAATTTTAACAGTATTACAGAGATTATTTGTATCAGCATTTTCTTGTGTAAAGCGTATTTTGAAAATAATAATTGTTTTATGAGATTTCAGATTATAGTGACGCTAGGACTAAGTTCTGTGCTTTACACAAAAATAATGCTTCCTTTTCAGCCATTGTAAGAACTTGAGTGTAACATGTTAGTGAAGAAGGTGAGCAGCTCTTCTGTGAGCCCTGTGACATTTTTGTGGGCAGCTGTTCTGTACAAACTTTCGTGGGTGAAGCCTATCATAACCACATCCAACCAGGATCATCATTACCATGTTCCTATGGTCCTGGAATGGATATTCCTCAAAGCGTAACAAAAAACTTCCCACATAAGGTGTGTCTTTTCATCAGTAACAAGACTTTGAGTGTAAGAGATGGCTTAACTTCAACCGAAGGATGATCCAAATGTTAATTACCTGACAAAAGCTAATATTCTCATAAGGCCGTGCTTGTGCAATTAGTTCAGCTTTGGCTTCTCTCTTCTCGCCATGAACTATCAGCAATGGCTTCTTCCTTAAACGAAAGGAGATTACCATTAAAACATCAAGTGAATCAGCAATCAGCCTAAACCATTCCTTTAGGCAGCTATGACATCTGGCCCCTAAATCTGACAGCCCAGCAGAAAGACGGCACTGAAATCAATATGCCTTTTTATCGAACTTGAAATAGCAGTAGCTACAATAGAACCCCTAAAGAAAAGACACTAGAAAATTTTAACGGAGAAAAAAAGGAAAACAGGAAGTGTGGAGTAAAGCAGACACCAAAACAGAAACTCTTAATACATGATCATGAAAGAAACTCTTGTCCCTATAGCTGAAAACAGACAAATGAAACCTCTCAAAAGCAATGATATACACAGTGTGGATCTACGAAAATTGAGCAATTATTATCTTAGAGAGAAGATGGGAATATTGACAGGGAAAAGGAGAGGGCTACGTCTATTCTGGCAGTAATTTGGTGTTCACTTCCTAGAACTGAACTTCTGGTCCTGCCAACCAGACCTAATCCACAGCGAGGTGTGTTGCCTCCCTGGGGTCCAGGTAACAGACACCACCAAGAAAATTCCCAGCCTGGCTCAGCCCACTGATTATTATGGGTTTTCCAAGTGAGTACCAATGAAGTCCCCACAAGACTGCAGACAAACGAGAGGGACCTCAGGGCCTTGGGTCAACCGGTAAAGACATCTGGAACACAAGCTGTGTTCTCTTCTCTTCTCTGCTGCCAGTCACAGGGAACGATGGGACAGGATAGGGATAACTGCAGAGAGTACAAGCAGCCAAATACATAACCACAAGACAGGACTACGAGGCATCCTTTTGCACCCTCACTGGAATACTGGCACACTCAAATACTTCTGTAAAGCACCTGTATACCATAGTACAGGGAACAAACAGGAGGAACTGGAGATCTGTGAGCAGCCACAGGGCTTTGATCTCATTGCAACTACAGAGACACGGTGCGACAGCTCACACAACTGGAATATTGTCATGAAGGGCTACATGCTGTTTAGGAAAGACAGGAAGCTGCAGCAGTGGAGTTGCCCTCTACATGAGGCAACACTTGGAACGCATCAATCAAGACATTATGCATCAGGATAAAAGAGCAGACCAGTAAGGGTGACACTGTTGTGGGTGTTTGCTGCGGGCCATCTGATCAGCAGGACTAAGTGGAGGAGGCCTTCTACAGGCAGCATTACAAGCAGCTTCAGAGCCAGAGACCCTGGTCCTTGTGGGGACTAACTACCCCGACACGTGCTGGAGAAGCAACACAGCAAAGCACGAAGAGTACAGGAAGTTCCTGAAAAGCACTGACTACAGATTTCTGACATGTGTAGTGGAAGATCCCTCAAGGAACAGTGTGCTGCTCAACCCAACATGGTCCCTTCCAACCTCACCCACTCTGCGATTCTGTGAACTTGGATTCTATGGCACTCCCAGTAAAATGAGAAAAAATAAAAAAAAGCACATTATATGCTCACTTCACCTGCAGGAGTTTGCAATTATCAGAAAGGAATTTCAAGCAAACAAGAACTGCTTTTATGACAATACCCATCAACTCACTATATCATATTGGTGAAATCATCCTGATCCTTTCCATACAGTTTTCTTGTGTCCTTCCTCTCCCCTTTCTCTTGCACTATCTGGCTCTTGACTCAGTAAATTATACAGCAAAAAGCTTCTTGTTCCAGCTTTACAGGTCATCTACTGCCATGTCATTGTGGCCCACAATGGGACCTCCTCAGTGTTAACTAATAAAAATCAGAAACCAGCTATCCTGAACTCTGACCATTTAAGAGTCTTGAAAAGAGTCAAGAAATCAGAGAACTACAACTGTGGAATAGGAGTAGAAAGAAAATTAAGAGTCTGTGCATATCCAATTGGTAACAACCATCTGCACTGCAAAGAAGTGTTTATCATTCACTTATAACGGGAACATGTATGAACAGAAATGATCTGGAAATTTTACCTTTGTAAAATACACATACCTGAATTCCTGTGGGTACTGTCTTACAAGCCATCCCACATCAATACAGTAGTTAAACTTGTATGTAGGAAAAAGAAAACAGACTCATTAGAAAGATAAAAACCAGCTAGACCAATGAACTACAGCAAAAAAGCTTTCTATGTGAAGTCATCACGTATTACTGCTTACATCATATACAGCATATTCTAAAAATACGTGTATTTTTGACTTTCACATCCTTTCTTTCCTTTCTCTTTAACAATTCAAGAATGAATTTAAGTTGCTCAAAATTCCGCATTAGTGCCCATAAAATTTACCATCCAGGAAAAAAAAAATCACATGCACATAATGTAAAAGCTTAGGTTCAAGGATCATCTCTTTGCAATGTGTTTATACCATGAATGACAACAAAAGCTTCTAGGCAATAACAAAGATATCATTCCTAGATTGCAAGGTGTTCTTTCTTGCAAAAAATCTCATTTATATGATCACAAATACATGCTTTTCAGTTACACATTCCTCAAAAGCAGGAGAAAGTAGTCTCATAATTGCCTGAATTCTACAGCAGAACAGACGATTTTTATATTTCAATAAACTGTTTAACAGTTGAAGACATTTAGAATTCCTTCTGTATTTTAACAAGGCTCCCTGTTAATATCAGCAATGTGGCACAAGCATGGATTATCAAGTTTAAGATTAATGAAGTGAAACAAGCAAGTGAATTCAGTTCAGCAAACAAGAAACTCACCTGGACAGAAGATATGAGAGTTCCAAAAAGAGGAGACAAAATATCTATTAAAAATATTAAAGCATAAATAAATAAAAAAAAGTTCAAGTAAACATTTTGCATCTTGAACAGCTTGATAACTACCACAGCACAACAGCCAGATTGCTCATAGACCTGGTGTAACAGAGGCATTCACAAATTTACCGTTCCAAGTATTCAAGGCATTGACTCTCCTGTGAATCACTTAGGATCATACGCTTATAAAAAGTATTAATTCTCTCAAAGCAGAAAACAAGTCTTAAAACCTGATAAGGAAAAAGTCCAGCATCATATTGAGAAAGGGACATTAAACTACTCTCTCCCCTACTGAGTGGGCTTGAAGGATTGTGGCAGCAATAAGGGCATAGTTAAAGCTTACTTATCAGTTGCAGACTGATCGTGGGATATGTGTATCCATATTTCAACCACGGTAACACAGGAAACAAATCCAGCTGGGGATTTATAACCTCAACAACTGAAGCACCAACTTGAAAACATACCCTACAAGTAACTCCCACGATGCGCAAAATATCTAACGCCCTAGCTCTAGAGAAAACTGGTTTAGCAGGTTAAACAAACAAAAAATACTGCCTGTCCACCAGCTCAACTAATCATCTAGCAGAACTCCCAACAGAAGACAGGCCAAAAGCCACAAATTCACAAAGCATATAAAAACATACTGCAGTAAAGCAACTGAAGTCTCTGACACCAGCTTGTGCTCATAGGCATGAGGTTGAGGAAAAGTTACAACCTAATTGTATAGGTCTTGAGTAATTTCTTCTCCCTCAACTACAATTTTTTTCTGCCTTATTTTATGGTATTTCTAAACACAATTCTCTTATTAACACTTGTTTCTGATTGTCTTGTGATGTGTAAGACTTTATTTCTAACTACAGGGATGTTTACAGGTGCAAAAAGCTCTTCCCCCTTACATCAAACGACAACTACAGAGCATTCTTGAAGCATCAGTATTGTACATCAAATACTTCACTTCATCTTGACTGATGGACAGCTCTCTCCCAGCTGAATTTAAACAGACCCATGAATCCCAGACACAGAACTTGAAAAGCACTGCATCAAGTAATAGTGAATTACTAGGTCCAAACCACTCAGCAGCATGAAGGCAAGTACAAACAACTACTCAGGGAGTTATGCACCCAAGAAAAGCACCCCTTTAAAGGCCTCAAAGACAAGCAGTTTACCCAGATTAGCTCACAGGGAAAGCAGCAATTAGAAGCAGCATGACTTGCCTTGGCTAAATACACATTAGATTTCTGCAGCCTAACTCAAGTTACAAGAGAGTATCAGCAAATAATGCTTTATACACTATACTACCAAAAGAGAAAGATCCAGATAACAGAACCAATTTCTACAAACCTGCACATTTAGAATACGAAACCTCAGTGACACCAAGAAATACATGCATTTAAAAATACCCACAAACTAAAAGGAAGCACTCTCCCGCTTTCTCCCAAAAGCCCACTTCTGTAGAAGCCACTTGTTCACCTTTTATGTGCAGAGCTCCAGAATTATAGCTCTGTTCAATTCCGGTGACTTTAGTGAGAAAAAACCTGAAAGGATTCCCTTCATTCACCAAATCCCAGATATCCTGGGCTTCACTGAGTGTTTCACTACACTCCTCTTCTTTCAGATTCTCTGAGAGTTTGTCATCTTTGCAAAGATTCAAAGGATGCTCTTTGGGCACATCATATTTTTCTTCTTTCACTGTTTCTTTGTGGGCATGCTTCTGCTGATCTTCAGGCTCTTCATCACTACTAGAAAGACACCAGCCTGAGCCTTCTTGGCTTGGTCTCTGTTTCGCTGCGGGAGGTGGTTCTGTAGAAAGACTTTTATCAGCGAGCTTCAGGGGAGAAGCTTTTCTCTTGTGAGCCGCTTTCCTAGCTTCAGAGCACGGATATTGTGGTCCACTTGTTCTACCACATCCAGCATCAGATAGTGAAGATGTACATGGTTTTTCACTGTCAGAATTTTCCTCGGGACTTTCATCGCTGCTGGATACCGTCCATTTACCGTGTGCGCCTTCCTGAAGCATGTTCCTAGGCATGAAAAAACAAAACACCGAACAAAAATTGTACGTTTTTGCTATGCTCAAGTCTGTCTCCCGTCCTAGTTCCCACTTGTTTATTACTAACGAACTGTGCTTTGGTATTTGGCAAAATAGCGGGAAAATTTCATAGTGGACAAGGCTTGTTTCTGTGCCCGGGAAACAAAGAAACACGTGCAATGAGGGCAACCACCAAATGGGAAGCAGCAGACGTGAAAACCCGCACATGGAAAACGGGCTAACATAGGGGCACCTATGGGAGAGCATTGCAAAAATCAGAGGTGTGATTTGCACGATACAGGTATTTCCCTACGGCTGAGCGATGCAGCGCTGTCTGCTGAGCGGATTCAGAGCACGGGGCCGAGCCGGGGCGGCGCTTCCAGGCAGCCTCGGCGGGAACACCCCGGGACCGCGCCGCCCGGGACCGCGGCCTCCCTCNCGCAGCTCCGGCCGCCGCCTCACAGTGAAGGCAGCGCCCGCGGCCGGGGGAGGCGCCGCGCAGACCGCGGCACCAAAGAGCCCCGGCAGCCGCTCCGGCCCCGCCGCCCGCCCTGCTCACTCACTCATTCAGTGCCTCTCCGCCCGCCCTGCTCGCTCACTCACTCATTCAGCGCCTCGCCCCGGCAGCGCCCGCGATGGGAGCGGGAGCGACAGCAGGCCCAGGCCCGAGCCCGCCCTCTCCCGCGCGGCCCCGCCTCCCGAGCCGGTGGCGCGCGGCCGCTGTGAGGCGGTCAGGCGGCTCCAGGGGGCCGCACCGGCAAAACGGGGACGTCTCAGTGAGCCGAGTTATTCTAACGAGCCTTCGTTTGACCTTAGTATTAGTTGTGGGCAGGTGCGGAATTTGCATAATGGTTCGTTCGGCGCGGTGTTGATTACTGTGTCTGAAGTGCCCCGCTAATGAGATAACTGCGTGAGGACTTCTGGAAGGAGGGGGAGGAAAGCAGGTGTAAAATTAATCAAAGGAGGAGTGCGGCCCGCATCAGAGCGCGCTTTGGCTGCTGCAGTGAACTGAGCGCTCGCTTCTCGTTACTCTAATTTATTGTAAGCTTGTGGCTGCAGTTAACAAATTCTGAAAGTGCCAGCATGCAATGAAATCGGCAGGCTATTCTTGGAAAAGCTTTCTTGAAAATTCAGCTGGTTTGTGTAGTTTTCTTAGTGCTTGTCCGCAGAGTTGTGTATAACGCTTTTCCCTGAAATGCTCCGTGGAGAAACCCTTCGCTACTGTAACAAAATAACGTATTATCAGCCCTTGCTGAAAGTGTTCCATGGGAAAACCTCTTAGGAACGTTGGATGGTTTTGTATGTTGTGTGTGTTGTCTCTTCTGTAAGTATAGGCTCTGGAAACGCTTTTTTGTTTTCTGCAAGTACTACAGAAAATTTGATGGCTTCTGACTGCGCTGCTATCGCACTCTCTCCTCATAGTTCCTGTATGTATAGTGACTTAACTGATAATTAAAGCTATCTGGCGTTTTTCAAGAAAAACAATTATGATCTTGTAGGAGCAGATTTCATGTGATTTGTTTCCTAGAAGTCTGTACTATGTATTCTACGTTTGCAAAATGCTTTTTCATCATAAGCACATAAGGTGTAGCAGTATGAAAAATTTTATTTTAACCTAAAAATCCCGAACTGAATGGACTTGGCCCATTTTCAGTTTTACTGGAACAGAATAGATGGATAGAGTTTATTCAACAAGTGCCTATTTTATTTTTCCTATAACAGTTAAACCTAACCTAGGATTTTTTACTTTGTGTGTTGGTTTTTAATGCAAATCACTTTCTTTCTGTAGGCTTTTGAAGCGTGCAATGAAGATAGCAAGGGCTATTTAAGCAGAGAATACTCTACAGTTGTCTAGTAATATTTTTTTTGCTAGAAGCCGTCAAAGGTATATACTTTTCTATTTATGTTCTGAAGATCCAGCTTATGAGTGTCTCACTATTGAGAACACTGTGTACTGAGTAGTCTATGCTAATTTGAGTGGCTGGCTGTAGGTGTGGTAAACAGAAATACCTACAGATCCTAGAAGTAATTTTCTGATCTGCAGGTATTTATTACAAAATAAAATTATCAAACCCTTACCTTTTCTGCTGTGTTGGGACTGTGACGAGCAGAAGGATGAATTGTATTTCATATGTGTACAAGACATGTAAAGTAAATTACTTACTGAGCTTGTTACTGGTTTTTATTAGTGGTACATTCAATTTCTTTATTCAGTGGTTTCAGTAAATGTGAAACTGCTGCATGTCCCAATAACATACATGTATGCTCAGAAATATATCTGGTTTTAGTTTCAAGTTGGACATTTTTAGCCGTGACTTCTCAAATGTAAATCTACAGCTCTCCAAAAATCTTAAGAAAATAAAGATTAATTGAGAGAAATGTGTTTCCATACTCATAGGAAAATACAGGATAAATTGTATGGCTTGATGTAGTTTTGGAAGACTTTTTTTTTCTCAAGTATGTACAAATGAATTAAAAAAGAGTATGAAGAACACAAAAGATTTCAGAATATACACAGTGTGTCTGTGAATCTGTCTTTCTCATGGCATGTCGATAAATGAGACCAATCTACTACAAAGTGTATTACATATATAAATTACAGAAATGATGAATCATCTTTCTTCTCCAGCTTGAGCAATCTTCTTCTCGAAGGACCACTTGGGACTAATTATTATTGTGTTTTTTAATTAAATACATATTTTACAAAAATTGTCTTGACAAGGTTGTAAACAAAATTGTGTCTCTGATAATTTAGAGTAAAACTCACAAATATGCTTTAGTAAACTATGAAAGTAGTAATTTCTGATACATCTCAGCTGTGGGTAAACATTTTCTCAATGAACTATGGCCAGATCTAAAAATGCTTAAGGCTTCTAACATGAGTCTTAACTGCTAGATTATGAATCTGAAAATGCTCAGCTTCTTCCTTATCTATCTTCTTCTAGCTATTTTTACCATATAAAAATTAAGTGTTCTGTCAAATTCCCTGGATGTTTCTTCCAGCAGGAGTACTCAAAACATGCTTAAGGCATTTAAACAAAAGCAGGCTCTGTGCATGAGTCACTGATGGCATCTCCTTGGAAAGAGAATAGAAGTAGAGGACTCCTGGGAAGACAGGAGATGCAGGTTTAGTTATTTCTTCCTGAAAAGGTGCCAAGTCACACCTGCTGTGGCTTTAGGCACTACCGTGACCACCTGTTAGACCATTTTTCTGTGCAGCTGCACAAAAATTAATTAAGAAACCTTTGTTCTAGGGCTGATTCTGTCATCTAGTGGTTTTGCTAGCTCCTTAAGTGGGCCCAATTCCAGCAACTGTTGCCCTTTACCCAATTACTGCTCATTGTGAAGATCCCTAAAAGGTCCCTGGAGAAGCAGATACTTGTTTTTGTGGCTTCTGCTAGCATGCATTAGGTAAGGTTTGTGGCACAGCCACGTGTTTTGCTTTTGCTGATGACTTGGTCCTGTGTATGTTCCTTTCAACCTGCGTGTGGTTTTTAATCTGGTTCTGAGAAGCACAACTTTCTCTGTGCACCAGAGAGGAACCAAATGCAGATGTTGCAATCCCAAAAGCTGATTGTTAGGATCCAGTTCTTGAGCATGTTATCACGCTTATTGCTTCATTGTCAAAATTCTGAAAATCCTAGGGTATAGGAACAGCCCTTGTATTTTTTTGGAAACTATTAAGAACAGCCCTGGCAAGGAGAATCATTTCAATTGCTTTTCTAAGATAAAGGGAATAGTGTGCACACATTATTTCTTAAGGTGAAACCCTTTCTTCACCTGCACTACATACTAACATAGTTTTTTCAGTAGAAATGGCAATTACTTAGCATCATCAACTGCAATCAAGCAACTGAATTTTTAGTAAATTGTTGCTGCATATTTTTTTTGGTCACGTTTGCATTTATTCTATAAATTACAAGTAATACTAACTTTATCCACTAGATGTCATGAATGAACTCTTCATTGCGAAAGGTGAGCTCTAAGAATTTGAATCACATTCCTACTCCACTTGATTTTTCAAAATAATTTGTTATGACAATGCTATATTGTTTGTAAAATATTATTTTAGTGCGGTTATTAATAGAAATTTTGAACTTTATTGAATGTTAATGTTTAAGCCTTCTGAGGCAAATAACTGGGAAAAATGAAAACAGATCAACCTCATTGTTGAACTGATACTGTATGTATAGTTGCATATAAATATTGTCATTTCTGGGAGCTAGCAAGGTTGTAGGAATCATGTCTATGTGATGTTTTTTTTCCTTTCTCTGACAGTTTGATTCAGTGGTCCTCTTTTCCCCAAAATTATTTGAACTCATCTAAAATGCTCTTACATTTCAGCAATCATTCAGCTAACTAGCTGCTAGCATTTAATGTTTCAAATGAAAAGGGGTCTGCAGGAATTGTAGTCATGAAAATATGTCCTTTCCCAAGCTGAAGTTTCCTTCCTGGTACTGTTACATTTAGATCTGACTAAAAGCACTCTCTACACTGTTCTGGGAGGCCAGGCCCCCAGTGTCCAGTGTTTTCCTTGGCCCAAAGCTGTACCTTCACAGGAGGACACCAGCAGGTTGACAGCTGCTGCTGAGCAAGATGCCAACAGCAGAGCACCCTGATATCCAGAGTAGAGAAGGGCAGTCTGAGCTCAAGGCTGCTTTCCTGGCAATCTTATCAAAGCTTTCTTAACAGGACTCCCTAGTCTGTTTATATACCTGACATGGTCATGGGAAAGTGTTGCAGGCCAGGTGGAACATACAGCCTTAGCTTAACTGCTCTCACCATGTTTGGCTTGTCCTTTCTGCAGAGTGGAATAAGCTTGGGTTGCTCTGCAGTCTGCTCACATGTGATCTCCTCTCAGGTGGTTGTCTCAGTGCTGCAGCTCCGTGGAGTTTTGTACTCTGGTAACATGGATACAAAACTTAAGACTCATGAGCACTCAGTTGTGTTAAAAAACCATATAAATATAGCTCAAAGTGGACCTCTCTGCTTTAGTTGGCTATATACTCCCTTTCTGTTCCTGACATTGTTCAAAGATGTTTTGCAGGGATTTCTTGGTCACCTCCTAAATCAGTTCTGAAAAATCATTTTTATTGTTTTCATCATGTAATTTAGCTTATTGCTTTTATAATATTAATGAATCTTTGTAACACGCTAATATTAGTGAGTACTAGTGAATCTTGGAAATCTGCTAATCAACATGTGTTACTCCAATGTTCCTATCAGATAAAGTTGTGGGGTAAGAACCTATTGAAAGACACCAAAGGAAATATATGGTGCATAAATAAGATGGGTTTCAGAAGAGCTGTAGAAGCATAAATGATGCAATTTTTTTTTTGCATTTCCTCCTCATTTTTTATTCTCTTTTTTTTGGAAGTTTTTATTTTAGACAGATTTACCAAATTAATTTTGATCCAGCTAGTCTTCAGTAAATATGGTTTCCAGTCTGAATATTAAAACAGAAATTTCTTTCATTGTTTAGAGGAAATAACAGATGTGGATGCTAAAGCTCTAGAAGTTAGATTTGAATATTACAGTTCCTTTGTGTATAAAAAACTCAATTTTGTATAAAGTTAAGTATGTTTGTTTGAACATACTGAGTTTAAGATTTGGATGTTGATTAGGACTCTATTAGGACTACAGATATACTTCATTCATTGGATTGAAAGGTGGTTTTATTTTCATTAGAATGAAATATTTTCTTTCTTAAATGCCATAGATGTTACTATTGTGTAATATATATGAATCACGAATGTAATCTATATGAATCACGAAGGTGGTGAAGGGTCTGGAGAGTCAGTCATAGGAGGAACATCTGAGGGAACTGGGATTGTTTAGCCTGGAGAAAAGGAAGCTCAGGGAAGACCTTGCCTCTCTCTACAACCATCTGAAAGAAGGTTGTAGCCAGGTGCTGGTCAGTCTCTTGTCCCAACAACCAGCAAGAGTCCAAGAGGAAATGGCCACGAGTTGCACCAGAGGAGGTTTAGATTGGATATTAGGAAAAATTCCTTCACTGAAAGGTCTGTGAAGCATTGGGACAGGCTGCCTGGAGAAGTGGTGGAGATTCTGGAGGTGTTTAACATACATGGAAATGTGGTATTTAGGGACATGGTTTAGTGGTGAACAAGGCAGTGCTGGGTTAGTGGTTGGACTAAATTGTAAGGGTCTTTTCCAACCTAAATGGTGCTATGATTCTAATCTTTGATTCTATAAATGAGATGACCATGGCTATTAAAGAGATTTCATTTAGTTTTGAATACTTTTAGTGCTTCTAAGTTACATTTAGCTTGAACTTATTTTTGCCACTCAAAGTGGCATGTCTTAATAGCAGCATTGTATTGATTAATGACAGAGAAAAGTATTTAGTAATTTTTAGCGTTCAAGTTGGTAAGTGATGAAAATTTCTAAGAGTTTTTTGATAATGATACACTATTAACTTGGGAAAATACTGGAGTCCTACACCATAATTCAATAAATAAGCTTCTCATTTATATAGTCCTCCTTTGGTTTTGTTGTCCTTGACCTTACAAATTACACCCAAACTTCTGTTTATGGAGTCATATTGCAAGTCTTATTTCATAAATTATTCATATAAAAAATGAAGTGGCAAAAAAGGGAGGTTGATTTTATTGATAAATTCCCTCTTCCCTTTTGCCACATGGCTCCACAGATATTTGTGTCAATATCTTTGAAAGGCATTATGGAAGCTGATTCTGTTTATTTTAGTGTTGATGCTAGAACACATGCTCATTAAGCCACACCCTTACTTGTAAATCTTTAATTTAGGCAACAAATACGAAATAAAGATTGTTTGGTTTGGGTTTTTTTTCAAGAGAAAAACACATGAATGTCTGAACCAGAAATGCTGCACTAAGATACAAAGATAGATTATGGATTTGTTAATACCTAATGGCTTTTCTAATTTTTAATATATCCTTTTTGTGTGTTGACATAGCTTTACAGCCTGTTCTAGTAGCACATGATTCGGCAGTTCTCAAGATCAATGAATAGGTGGGACTCTATTATAGGAGTCATTCTATAAAAGGAAAATTGTATACTGTAATTTTCTGGGCTCTTATGTTGCTCTCAAAGAGAAGGAATAAATGGATGGAAAGCTTATACTGCTTTTTATCGTTTCACTTCCATAGTTATCCAATTGAATGGAAAGCTGCTCATGCAGGCAAGTTCAGCATGTTTGGGCAACCTCTGTTATTATAGAAATGGTGCATGTACAGAACCTAGCACTTGAAAGCAGCAAGACTGTGTAATCCTGGAAACTGAGACAGTAATAGTTCTTAATATATGATTTTCCAAGAAGAAATAAGCAAAGAGGCACTGGAAATCTGTACACTTGTACACAGATTTGAATTGAGACAGCAGGTGGAGCTGAAGGAGTTGTGCTTTTGAACCACTGCAGAAAGAAGAGGATATGAATGAATCAAAAGAAAAAGAAGTGCAGAGCTTTTGTTATGTTATTAGATAAAGGAAAAATTCCTGTAGTAGGATACAGTCATCTTGCCTTCTCAAGAAAACAAATTTGCTTAAAATGAACATAAGTCATATATCAGAAATTATGAGAAAAGAGTATTCATCTGTGTTTAAATATTGAGCTGAAGTGGGATCCCTTTTCCAAAAAAAACATGCATCTGCTGAATTTTTGTATCAGGGTTTTTGCATGTTTAATGGCAAGGCCTCAACTCTTGGGGGTCAGATTTCTTTTTTCTTAATTTTTATATTTTACTTTGATTTAGAAAATATGCTCAATTAAGAGGTTATGAACAAGATTTGCATTTTAATTTCTTTCATTTTTCTGCTCATTTGAAAGGTGAGATAAATATACAAGTAAAGACTTCCATATAACATACAACAGGAATAACCAATTCAGTTTTACACTCAATTTTGTTATGAGTTTCACAGGAATCTGTGGCTGGGGTTATACATTATTTCAGACTTTGCTTCTGGGAATGATGCCAGATAGATTGTTTATGCAGCACAGATCTTTATCCATGGCATGAGAATGATATTGGCTTAGAAAAGTCCAGGTTTCTCTCCAGTGTAAGGAAACATGAGATGGAAGGTAACAAGAAAAAAGTAGAGGTAAACAGAAGCATTATACTCAAGTATAGAAAATACGTGAGAAAAATTAAACTATATTGAAATGTTTTCATTATTAAGCTCTTTTAGAGTTATTATTTCAGTTTTATTTTTATTTATATAATTTAAACTATTCATAATCAGTAGACCTTAGTCGTACATATTTTTAAGGAGAAAAATGAAACTGGCTTTTTTTTTTTTGCAGGGAGATTTATTTATATTTTACATTTTTTTAGGTCCATTTTTTGAAAATTTTGTTAACTCTCATGAGTGCAAAGAAGGTTGCACATTTGTAAAGTAATGTAGCAAGTAAATATTTACAGCTCTTGATAAGCAGCGTAAGGATTTTTTCTTCTTGGTATTTGGAATATTAATTTAATCCTGAAACAATTAAGCAAAACAGAGCACCTGAAGGAAATAAAAAGATGAGATATCCTGGATGCAGCAAAGTTAAGTAAAGCAGTACTAAACTAATAAAGATGGTGATGATGTTATTGTAAATAAAGTCAGGGTCAGTGGACTGCAGCGTTCTAGATTGTAGCTCTGTCTGTGGTAGTAGGAGCTCCTCGAGCTGTTGAAGGAAATCTCTGGCCATTCACCCCACCTATTTGGTGTTACTGCCTCTCATTATGTCTCTATGACTCATATTTCTCCACTCATTTGTGCTACAGGTTTTACCTATTCCCGTGGTTGTGGCTATAGATCTTTTTTACTTCTCATAACAGACCACGAAGGGAAACCAAAGCAACAAGGAGTTTTTTTCTCATTCTTGTTGGGAAGTAGATGTGGAGATTCTTTCTCGTTCCTGTTAAACAGCAGAGGATGTCCCATCACCAAACTGAAAAAAGGAAAATTTTCATCAGGAACCTCTGAGCTGATGGGCTTTCAGATCCTCTGCCTTTTTCTTCCATCTCAGACAGGACTATGGTCCTTGAAAAGAGGGAAAGTGAAGCATATGGCAGATCAGATGCTGGGATGATCTGATAAGCATGCATTCAGCTTTTTGCCATGAACTAAAAGTAGCTTTTAGAGTGTTATTTTTAGTAAGTTATTTCGAAGGACTTAACTGTTTCAAGCACTGTGCTTTTGTTTGTCTTGCTGTCTGCTGCACACAGTCTACAATAGCCCTGTTTGAGATACTTTATTTTCCAGATGACTCTGGAAGGGAATTCATAACCTAAGTGATTGATCAGCTGTTATTACTCTGATAGAATGCATTCAGCAGAATTAAACTGAACTAATAATTTGAATAAGTGGATTGTAACATTTGTGAAAAAAAATTTGAAACACAATGCTCAAAGTACCTAAGTTGTCAATGAAAAGGGTAGATTTGAAAAGTAATTTGAATATTTTATAGTCTATAATTTCAAAGCTTTGAAAATTTGAATTTTTCAGTTTGTTTGTTCAATCTTTCAAAATGTCTACTTTTAAAGTGAAAACTTAAATAAGAGAGTTGTAGATGTTGTAGGCGCATTACTTTTGAACAGAGTTCACAGTGACAAAAAGGAATAGTATAAAATCTGTTTTAGACTGTTCATCTTTATATTGTAGCCTTTCTAAAACACTTTGCTTTTGCAGTAGCTTAGAGTGTATCATCATTTCAGAACTGGGAATTGATTAGCTTACATGCAAACATTGTATTAAGTCGTTTTAAAAAACACCATAATTTACATTATTTTTCTCTTGCCTAATCTTGATCTAAAAGATAGAGGTTTTATGGCTTTTGAAGACTTCAAGAGAGCTTTCAATTCTGTTTCGCCTAAGTTCTCTGAAAAAATTGTATTTGAAGCCGTCAGGTAAGATTAACAAATTGATCCATATTCCTGGATAGCAGTCTTTTTGTTGTTTCAGTTAATTGAAATTATTAGATTCTATCATACAGCTGAAGATAAAAGCTTCAACACCATTACTGTTCAGTGCCTTTATTAATAAAGATTATAACAAATTAATTGTAAATAATGTAATAATTAATATACATTTTATAAATAGGATTTATAAAAACAATAACTAAATTATAAATATTAACAGGTACAGAAGGTAATTTGTTGCCTGTACTGTTTCTTAAGAAGCTTGAAACTATTTGCTTTTGCATTTTTCTCCTCCAGTCAGGAAATCCATGTTCAAGAGCTGTCTCGAAAAGATTAAGTTAAACGGTAGTGCATATTGCAAGGTAGTAGTGGTGAGATTTCTTGCAAGGTGAGATTGGCTCAGAAGTGTGGATGTTGAGCTTTATTTAGGGAAACAGAGCTAAGACTTTTGTCCTTAATTGATCTGTACAATTGGATTAAGACTGTATGAAAAGAAAGCCATAAGAAATATTTTGGACACAGATATTTGTCAGAAGCTTCATGTATTTGTGACAGAGAATCTGTATTACAATAGATTTCTGTAACAAATTAAGCACATATATTTTCATATTTGTAAATATGTTTCTTGTTCTTCCCTCTTTTTACCACGAGATCAAAATTAAAATTTGGGACTGAACATAATTTTAAAATATTTATTTTATGTTAAGTAAAATAGTATACAATACATATAAGATCTTTAGAATTTTTACATGTGATGACTGATCAAATGTGAGTTCTGAAATTGTGTGTATTAGCAGTTAATACAGCACATAGGGATCAGGTCTTTAGAACAAGAAGTTTATAATGGAGACCCAATATCTGTATTGAGGGGGTTACTTGGCCTAATTCTAGTCTGGTCAACAGACTGAATGATCCCTAGAAGTTGGAGTCCTCTGGGTGCATGCTGGGAGCATATCCTTCAGTTTAATTTCATCTGGAATAAATGCAGTTTGTATACTGTGAGCACTGTGATGTTCCCCATAGTACAGTCAGTGATGAAGACTGGAAAATTCAACTCGAAAAAGCATTCCAAGCCTAAAGTAAAACGTAGGTAAATATTGAAAAAAACTTAATTCATATATTTCAGAGGTCTGTGATATTGTTAAATGAAAAGGGGGTTTTATGTTTATTTATAAATAAAACAAAGGCAGGAATGGAAGTAGGAAAAAAGTTAAAGGCACATTCGTAATACTTAGCTTCTCTGCTTACCGTACAGAGCAGGGAATTTTCTGCTATGGAGTGTAATTCTCAACATATTCTGAGATGTAAAATTGAAAACAAGTGTATTCAAGCTATGCAGAGCACAAGGAAGGAATAATACCAGTAATTGATTTGCATGAAGAATGAACGGCCCCACCAGAGTCATTTAGCTTTCAGAGAAAGTAGACTTGATTAGTAGGTATGCAAAATGCTCGTGATAAGGGCATCCATACATATTGAACTAGTTTTAACAAACTTGAGGCTTGACAATGGAATTCTTTTGTTTACTATTCATACATATGCATTATTAATATAAAAAATCTTAAAATGTTCAATATAATATAGCAAGAACCTAAAAAATAATGCATTATTCTGGATTATTCTTCTAACCTACCTGTAAACAGCTGTTATGCTCAAAATCTTTATGTGGCTACAAAAGAGACCCATCTGATACTTAAAGCCAATATTTATCTTTGTTATATACTAAAATCTTAGCAATCTAATGGAAGAATTATTTTTAGTACAGATTTAATAATTGAAAAAAAAGGAAGATAAAAAAATACTACGCAGCAAAATGTCTCAATGCAGTTAATTATATTATGCATCTCCTAATATTGACACCTTTCTCTGTAGTTACTCTCAATCTTTCAGTGTCTCTCTCAGTCCTGAGGCTGACAGGTTCAGGGCAGGCATGGTAGAATGAATTGCCATTATCCCATTATACCATTATGATTTCTTCACCAGAAGGAGTATGATATTCATGTTTTCTTCTCTCTCTAGCATCTACTTTGGGTCATTTAAATATGTTTGCCCACTCAGTTTACACCTTCTTCTTTCTTGTTAGGTCTGCAAGCCCACATTGCATCCTAATTTCCTAGATATAGCACATGGTATATATTTCAGATATTTGTTCTTTGCTCTGTCACCTATAAAAATACTTTTGTCCAGCTCCTGTTGTCTGCATGTCTTGACTGACCATAAGTGAGTTCTTAATCTTGGTCCTCCAGTATTAGCTTGTGTCTTAACACCCCATGCCTTTACTACTCCATATGCCATGTCTTTACATCTGCTGTCATGCCAGGTATATTTCTCTACATAAATATATCATTTTGCATAGAGGAAAATCTTGTTACTACTGTCTGTGTGAAGCTATGTTTATCCTGTAGAAAGTTAAGGAGAACAAAGTAGACATAACCACCTGGTCCTTGAAAGAGCTGTTGTAACAGATAAAACAAGTAGAATCTCCAGGGCAGGTCAAACAAGTTCAGACAAAGCCTGATAACCCTCAGTCCTTGCAAACTCACTACAGATTTTGTGGCTTGTTACTTGTAGTGGCTGTACTGAATTTACTGAAATCTCTTGAGGACCATATCTAAACTCATCTCACACTGATAGAATAATATTTAATGTAGATGTTCTTTCTCCTCAGGGGTTGTTTTCTTACAAATGTCAGTAATATACTGTACACAACTGTTGCTGTAGTTCGGAGAATGAGGACAAGTTTTCAGTTTATATTTGATTGTATTAACTGACTGTAATCTTGCCTGAACAGTAGAGTAACACTTATTGTTTCTGATCTAATACTGCAGTCATATTGAACAAAATGATCAAGGGTTTATTATGCACCTGGTGTGCACCTGATTAGAATGCCATTGTGCCATAAAAACTCAGCGTTCTTGACACAGGACCTGCAGAAGTGCCTGCTAAGGTAAATGGTGTGATGATATGTTCTTTCGTGGTGGGGTTCTCTGTGATGGGTAGCACACGGAAGAATTGCCTTATACTAGTGCTGCTGATCTTCATGTAACTCTCTGGATATGAAGTTCTTCACAAGATCTTCACAACAATAATTTGAGATAAGTGGCTGTCTGTAAATGAACATGTTGTCTTTTAAAGTGGCATTCAGATTCTTAAAAAACTAAGTACTGTTTTCCTTTTTTGTATGAATATGAATGTCATATTTGAATTATACGATATTATTAATTACAGATGCTGCAAAAATATTTGTCCTAGCTGTAACATTTGCTCAGAAAAATAGTTTATTTGTATGCTAAAGCCTCAGAGCATGAAAATGGGAATAGTGACAGAAGTAAGCTGAAAACCAACCACATGTGAATGTGGATGAACTTACAAATGATGAAAAATATCTTACAAACCAAAAGTGGTCAGAAAAGTCTCATACAGTTTTTAAAGCTAGCAAGCATAACTCAGATCTTAAGGAAGAAAAGAAGGCATTCATGATCTGCTTTTTATGCTACTGTGCCTTTAGATTGATAGTATCACACAGTAGAGGTATATTAGTACTTTTGTGTGTATTGGTACTTTCCATACAAAAAATGACCTAATTGTCTCGTATTTTTTTCATGTAATTATCTAGTAATGAGAAAATAACCTGTTTTTCAGAGCCACCGCATGGAAGAAATCTTATGCTCTTTTATGCAAGTTTGATTTATAGACATGTACTGCAGAGCACAGTGAATATGAGACATTCATCTTCCTATGGCTAGTTGCTATGGAAACGTAGTACACAGTACAATGTCATTCCAGCTCTGGTGATGCCTGCAGTAGTTTATCCCTTTGTTGTTCTTGTTTCTTAAGCAACTGTCTTGCAGCCTTTCATATTATCACACTTCATCACCTATACAAGTCTTTTTGCTTATCTCTTGAGAGTCATATCTAATAGAAAAGATCATCTTTTTGTCTACCTGTGCACGTATGTGTATTTTTTATTTTTCAGTCGTGGGTTAAAAGCTTGTCCCATGCCCACAAATAATATGCTATTGCCCTAACATAGGTAAAAGAAGATGCAAACCAGACTGCACATCAGAATGTAAAGGAGCCATCTCAGCATCTTTATTTACCATTTCCTGTCAGGGACAAGAGTTAAGAATTATTTTCTCTAACCAGTATCCCACCCAAGGAAGACAGAAGGGAAAATTAATCAGTCTCTCCTGTCTGTCCTTAGCTGGTATTTGTGAAGTGGACAAAAATCCAGCAGCTGTCTTAAAATACCCACCCTGGTTCACCCTTTTGAGGGAGGAGTTGAGGAAGTAAAAGGAGATCCTCATAATTTATCTAAAAAAATATTAAGGGTGTTATGGGGAACAGGAGTCAAATTGAATGTTTTTTCTATTGAGAGGCTATACCCTAACACAAGTTCTTTCTCAAGGCAGTACCTGTTTCATAATTCATTGCACAGGGAACTGACGCATTAATGAAGGGTGTATGTGTCCCAGGTTCTGCGTAAGTGGGGTGGTACTTTGCAAGAAAACATTGAGTTAATGCCTAAAGATAGATATATCTTTTGGGTAGTAGTAGTACTAATGAGTTTTGTTTTGCTTTTCCTGTCTCTAACTCTGTTGCCAATTCTGTCATCCAGTTACTTAACAACATACTTTGCTATTTGTGGTGGATTGACCCCAGCCAGTGACTCACTGACTGCCCCCACAATGGGGCGGGGGAGAGAATCAGAAGAGCGAGAGCAAGAAAACTCGTGGGTTGTGATGAGGACACTTTAACAAGTGAAGCAAAGCTGCGCATGCAAGCAAAGCAGAATACAGAATTTATTCACTACTTCTCATCAGCAGGCAGATGTTTGGCTGCTTCCTGGAAAGCAGCACAGCTAATCATTACTTGGGAAGGTAAACTCCATAACCACAAACTTCCCTTCCTTTCTTGTCCATTCCCCAAACTTAAATTGCTAAGCATGATGTCAGAGAATCGTAGAATGGTTTAGGATGGAAGGGACCTTTAAGGATCATCTAGTCCGACTCCCTGCCTTGAGCGGGACGCCTTCAACTAGACCAGGCTGATCAGAGCCTTGAGCATTTCCAGCTGTGGGGCACCCACAACTTCTCTGAGCAACCCTGTTACCGTGTCTCACAACCCCACCCCACCCTGTAAAAATTCTTCCTTGCAGCAGATCTACATCTACCCTCTTTTATTTAAAAGCTATTGCCCCCATCCTGTCACTACAGGCCTTGGTGAAAATGTCTCTCTGTCTTTCTTGTGAGCCCCTTTTATATATTGCTAGCCTGCAAAATGATCTCCCTGGAGCCTTCTCTGGGCTGAATGGCCCCAACTCTCTCAGCCTTTTTTTTTTTTAAATTGCAACAGTAGTGATACTATAAGTCACTTTACGGCCTGAGAAATTAATTTCGTATGGTAGGGAACATCTCTTTGGTCCGTTTGAGTAAGCTCTCCCAGCTGTGTCCCTACCAGGCTCCAGCCTACTCACTAGGGGAACAGAGTGGGAAAAATGAAAACCTGGAGGATATGCAAGCAACTGCTCAGCAGTAGCCAAAACACTTGTATGTTATCAATACTGTTCTAGATCCAGTCACAGATCCAAAAGACAGAACCACTTATACCACTGTGAAGAAAATTCAATCCATCCCAGCCAGGCCTATACATTACTGCAAATTCAAATTATTCGTTAGTTCTAACATTTTTTCTAGTAAAAAACATCACTAGCTAAATCCTACAGGAACTAGGCATACTGTTCCTCTGGAGCAGCAAGCCATTATACATCTCTGTCACATCCAGTGGAAGCATGGATCTTTTACTCCAGGTAAATCTGACACCAAATCATCCTAATAAAAATTTTAAATAGAATTTTTAGTGGATATAACCCAAGTCTATCTGTTATCCCAATCCTACAGCAAATTCATTTAAAATCTGAACTTTTCTGCTTATCACTTTTTCTGAAGAAAATTTTGTATAAGTACAGGTACAAATTTTTTCAGGTTTGAAAGCAAAATCTAGCATGCAAGTGTTATACGATGTGCTACACACATTTATTCCTTCTAAGTCGTTCAACATACATTTTTCAAATCTGGGCAAAATTACTACATGAAATAAATATTTCAATATTTTAAGTTATTAATTTAAATTAAGTTCATGCTTAAATTAAAAATTTGTGCTTTTTCTATTTTTGAGGGTATGTCCAAACAAGTATTTAAAACTATGTTAGCAAATTTAAATAAGTCACTGGCTCCTACCTCTTAGTTATCATTCCCGCCTTTCACACTGACCTTCTTTCATTGGTCCTTGAGGTTCAGAGTAAATTGTTTTGAGAGACCATTCCTATTTAACATGAATCCTTTTTATTTTGTATTGCTGCAAGTAGTGGTATTCATGTGGTCAGTTGCCATAATACATTCATGGTAATACAACTTATTAAAATGTGTTAATGCTGTGGGAAGTGCTTAGCTGGTCATATCCTCAGGACTCTTCTTTCAAGCTATTTTCTTTCAGATGCGATAAAACTGTGACATATAATAAAACTATTAGAATGTGGCAGCTATAAAATAGACATCAAAGATTGTTTTTTTTATTATGATTAACATCTGTGGTAATAGCAGTACACCTGCCAACATGCCTCAAATGTGAAGCAGTTCTTTTAGCAATAGCTTATATTTATTCAGTTTGGTGATGTCTTTATGGGGACAACCCACACAGATGTTGTTGATTCTTTTAATCGCATTGGATGATAGAAACTGAAAAAAAGACTGACCCAACCAAACTAATTTCAAATAAACTATTAAACAGCCATTAGATGACAACAATTCATGCTCATTTTCATCCAAAGCTGAACGTTTACCCTGAAGGGAAAATTATTACTTAAGCTCTTTCAGAGTATACATTTTATTAAAAGCAGATTTTTCTCCAGAATTAAGAACAAAAGATTTCTTTTCAAAATAAACTGCATATTCTATTTGAAGTGGAATTTGTGATGTGTGCTGATTGACTGAAAACCTGATCTGTTTGGATTTGTTTTACTTTAATCAATAGAATAGGATAGAGTATTTCAGTTGAAAAGGGCCTACAGTGTTCTTCTTGTCCAACTGCCTGACCAGTTCAGGACTGACCAAAAGCTAAAGCATTGTTGTTAAGAGCTTTGGCCAAATGTTTCTTAAACACTGACATGCTTAAGGCATTGATCATCTCTCTAGGAAGCCCATTGCAGGGTCTGACCGCCCTCTTGGTAAAGAATGCCCAGACTAAATGTCCCCTGATGGAACTCTGAACCATTCAACTGTCCTGCCACCGGATCACAAGGAGAAGAGGTCAGCACCTCCCTCTCCATTTCCCTCCTCAGAGAGCAATGAGGTCATCCCTCAGCCTCCTTTTCTCCAAACCAGACAAGCCCAAAGTCCTTAGCTGCTCCTTACAGGACATTCCTTCCAGCTTTTTTGTCCTCCTCTGGACACATTCAAGGATCTTCACATCGTTCTAAATTGTGAGGCCCAGAACTGCACGCAGGACTTGAGGTCAGGCTGCACCACAGCTGAATGTAGTGGGATAATTATCTCTACTGACCAGCTGTTTGTGCTGGGTTTGATGCACCCCAGGATGGAGTTCACCCTCCTGGCTGNCCAGGATGGAGTTCACCCTCATGGCTGCCCAGGCACGCGGCTGACTCACACTGAGCTGCTGCCAGCCAGCACCCCCAGATCCCTCTCTGCAGGACTGATCTCCAGCCACTCCTTTCCCAGTCTGTACTAGTGCCTGGCCCTACTCTGTCCTAGTGCAGAATTCAGCATTTTGACATGTTATATTTCCTCCTATTAGTCATTGTCCAAAGCCCCAATCTATCTAGATCCCTCTGCAATGTCTTCTGTTCCTCAAGAGAGTCAAAAGCACCTCCCAGTTTGGTATCATCAGTAAACCTGCTAATGGTGCATTCAACTCCTGCATCCAGATCATTGATGAATATACTGAACAGACCTTGGCTCTAGAAGTGAACCTGAGGCACACCACTGTGATCAGGCACCAGCCAGATGCAGCCCCATCCACTACAACCCTTCGAGCTCAGCCCTTCAGCTGCTTCTTCACCCAGTACACCATGAAATTGCTCATCCCACAGTTGGACAGCTTGTCTGGAAGGAAGCTGTGAAGGACAGTATAAAAGGCCTTATTAAAATCCAGAAAAGCTACATCCGCTGCCTCCCCTTCATCCACTAGGTGGATGACCATATCGTAGAGGGGTATCATTGTTTAAACAAGACTTTCCCCTTGTGAACTTGCGCTGACTGTGCCTGATGTTTGTGGTATTCTTTAAATACCAGTATGATGATCACAATAATTTTTCCAAGAACTGAGGTTAGACTAACTGTAGTTTCCTGCATCTTTCCTCACAGCCTTTTTATAGATGGGAATAACGTGGGCTAGCATTCATTCAGCAGGTACCTCCCCTGACCCTTGGCAAATGACAGTGGGATCCCGCCATAACATCCGCCAGTTCCTTTAGAACTCTAGGATGAATCCCGTGAGGCCCCATGTACCTGTGAACATTCAGCCAATACAGCTGATTCCTTAAAATTTTAGTGTCCACAAATGGAAAGTCACTGTTCCCACACTCTTGGTCATCCAGCTCAAGGGCCTGAGCAGCCCAAGGTCTACCAGCGTTCTTAAAGACTGAGGCAAAAACCCACACAGAATACAGTAGAATAATATAGAATAAATAGTGTGAATAATATAAATAGCAATAACTCCTTCACAGTAGCAAAGAAGTGTTTGCAAAGTCTAGGGTCCCGTTATAGTAGGAAAAAAACATGACAAAAATAAAAATGAGCCAGTCTATGGCATAATAAAAGAACAGTCATGTCAAATAGTTAACTAGTTTTCTTTGGATTTAGATTTTTTCTCTTCTCTTGCAGTCTCTACTGCATTTTGAGAAAATGAATCAGCATCAGAAATGCAGCACAGTTAAAAAGGGCATATTGTAATACTGCAGCCTAACAAAGCTTAAACTAACAAGTAGTTTAAAAAATACCTGATGGCAGCACTTGTTTTTAACAAGACAAACTAAGTTATTTAATTTAATAAATTTAAGTTGCAATATGTACTCTTTATAACACAGCTGCACAGTGTCCTTTTATCTTTAGTATTTTGTTTAAATTAAGGGTAAGATGTTATTAATAGCATTTAAATGATGTATGTGCTCTTAGCAATCCTTATATTCCTGAACTGAACAAAGTTTATTAAAACATTCCTGTTTCAACCTTACAAGAATTTCTGTGGCATTTCTAACTGTCTTCTTACGAGGCTTATAGAATAATGAGTGTCCACTTACTGATACCTGTGGAGGTTACAGGCTGGTTTCAGTGAGAGCTGAGATCAAAGAAATAATTTGACTTCTGCAAGTTTTATAAAAACAGCTGAACAAAGAAGAAGAGAGAGATGCTGCAAGTGACCCCAATGGAGGAAAGGGATGTTACATGAGTTAATGAATCTTAGCAGGCACCACAGAGTCTGCATGGAAGCAAGACCTCTTGAAGACTTAACTGTGGAGAAGCTTCAGACAAAGATTTCTTTTGACTCTAAAGTTAGTCAGTCATAACATACATATATACAAGAAATCAGGAATTGTTAGTTCAACAGTTCCCAGAATTGTTTGCTGTGATCCATAACTTTATATTCCTTTGTTGTAATATTTCCCTCAGAAGTTTGAAAAGCATAATGCCATAAATCCAGGAAATTTAAGACAATATCTGAATTTTTGAAATGTATCCACTGTTTTTTTTCCTCCAAATCTCTTATACCTTCTGCAAATTCTCTTAAATTTATTGTCAAGAGAAGATTCCCTTTTAATCATGGATTCCTAGAAAAAATAAGATTGCATTTATACTTGAGCACATACTGCATCTTGCATTTTGGTACATTGATACTACAGAAGAGGAGACTTCAGTACACAATGATGCATCATGACAAGAGGCAATGCATACACATTGTGTTGGGGAAAATTCTGGCTGAATGTGAGAAAAAAAATCTTCATTGTTGAGAATAGCCCCACTCTAGATTTCCTTCTCTCAGATGGGGCCAGAAGTTGTGTCTTCAGATTTCTTCAGTGTGTTTGTACACTGCAGTGATTGTAGGAAAGGTAGTTGGTTCACACTAAATTCTCTATTCCTTTGCAAGAAAGATCTTTCATTGCAATTTCTCACCCTATTGGGCTTTAGTTTCTGATATCTTAAAATTTTTTAGTTCTTCATCCCATCCCACCCCCTCCCCATGGATTCGCAACTATTTTTTACCGAATTTATTTCTTTGTCCATTTTGGCTATTAACTAGGAATAGAAAAAAACTTGTTAGAGAGTAAAGTGCTCCATAATTATTCTTTATTTCGAACATCTGATGATGCCCACTGTGATAGGTGGGTAGTGGGGGAGGAAATTACTTACTCATCAGATATCCTGTTGTTATTGTTATGTTGCTGTTGAAAAACATTCTTTTTCCCTAGTTGCTCGAAATTCCATTTCAATCAGGAACTGTCTCTGTTCAGGTTCTGTATCCTAAAATTGAACAACAGCTGAAATTGTATTCTCTGCTTAGACCCTTCTAAATCAATTCTTTTTATTTATTTATTTTCAGAGCCTGCCAATGCTGCTGAAGGTTTAAGTTTCCAATTCTGTCACCACATGAATAACCTGATGTGGCCTCGTTACTTAAATTTGGACCCAGATACATATTAACAAGACAAAGTGAGCCTTTTGTAAAAATCCGATGTACTGCCAATGCTCTAGGTCCTCTGTCAGGACTACTAGGCATGACATAATCTTTCAGTCTTGATATGAGATATGCCTTGTGTATGCTGTGTGAGTATTGCAGGTGTATTCCTGCGTTATATACCTGTGTTTAACAACTTCTAAATGTTGACAAATTCGTTCAACAATTTCGATCTGTTTTTTTTCTCTTTCAGGATGTTTTCCTGTAAGATAATAATCAAGTGCCAATAGGCTTAGAGCTTTGAGGCACATTGCTGACACCCAGGCTGTTGGTTAGCTTAGAAGCAGAGATTCCCCTCTTTTTTTCTTTCTCCAGTTCCAACTTGCTGCTAACAATCTAGAATTCACCAAGACTTCCTTGATAAATAGGGTTGTGGTTTTTATCCATTGTGGAGTCTCTTATACCAGTTGAAGTGTTTTCTTTACAGAATTTGATTATAAGAATTACAGAATAATTGGTTTGGGAAATTTAAACCAGTTTCAAGAAAATCAAAGTTTTACTTGTCATGTTACAGTCAATTACTTGATTGATTGCCTGTTGAAAGCCTGTTGTCAGAATTAGTAGAAGGCATTAGAATACACGTGCATTGTTCAAGCAGTAGAGAACAGCGCTGGGGTTGCTCAGACACATGCAGAGGTCGTATTTCTTACACTCAAAAATACATATGGAGATAGATTCCAATCTTACTATCAACACTTCATATTGCCAAATGGCCTGCAGAAACAGGTAAAGAAATTATTTCAAGTTCTTCATGATTTGAAGTCTTATTCTCCAAGCTGTTTGTGAGTCTTGCTGCAAGCAAGCCAATTCCCATACTCAGAATGCAGTTTTGCTGTTGAGAAAACGATCAGTGATCTCTGTAATTTAACTAGTAAGTACATTCACCGAAGCAAAATAATGATTTTTTTGTAGCTACCTTGTATTAAGGATTTTTATTTTTAGCATATTCTTAGTCAGTCTGTCTACTGTGTTTTATGTGTGTGTCTTTGTGCCCTGATTATAAACTCCTAGTACTGTTAATCTCTTTTGGAATCAAATAATTCTAGGAAATGAGCAAATTAACAGCCCTTGTTTTCTTGACAGATAGCTTTGATTTGTCTTGTCTACTGCAACTAACTGTGTGTCTTGCTTAATCTAATAAATACTAAGATGTTTGTCTTACACATCTAAATCACAAACTTGGCAGCAAATCTCTTCTTCCTTCTATTGGTTTTTATCTGCTGAGTTTTTCTCCCCTGAGTAACATAAATATGGTATATGCACTACAATGCCAAATGCAACATTAATTCTTTACCTAAGTTAGGTTATGTATATACATAGTGGCATTGTCTTCTGCTTATGCATAAATATATGTAATGCACTATTACTAGAATTTTTGAGCATGAGTGTTATTCTCATTTAAGGACCTAATAGATTTTTTTAATATTAGTTTTATAGTGAAAAATAATAATTTTGAAAAAACGTAGCATTTTAGTGTAATTTTAAAGGGCCTGTTATATTTTATTTGAAAGAAAGAGAGCATCTACTCCTTGTTCTTTTCCCTCTGGCTTCTTATGTTGGGAGGTTATTACATTCTTCAGATAAACATTTTCATGCTGACGAACTGTGCTTCATAAACACTTCAAATGGAGTCATGTCTGGAGTCATCTAGCAAAATGGTCAGTAAGGAGTCAAAGAGGCATTTCAATAACAAGACTGTAATTAACTAATTTTTTCTCTGGCCCTCACTGTAGTGTTCTTTTTTTCTGGAGATTTATCTTAGTACATGTGTGCTTGTTTTCACGTATGTATGTAGCACAGCCATACTGTTTTACAGACTCATTCCTCTGTTTCTCATGCGTTTAAAATCCTGACTGTTTGGGACTGCAGGATTTTCACTATCAGCCCTCTCTCATAGTGAATTTCCTTTTGCTTTGGCTCATGTCCGTCACTTAGGAGAGAGTAAACAATAGTCATACCTCTCATATATGCCTACAGATAACTCAGGAGGGTATGAATTTTAGTGACTGTAGCTTCTGAAGTCAAGTGACTAATATTATCAATGCTCAAAGATCATTGATTTCCCCTGAGCTGTGTCTGTAGTTAGACTTTAATGGATTTGGAAAATGCTGTTCTTACATGTTAACTGTTCTTCATAGTAATGGCTTGTAATAGTGAACATTTTTGTATTTTATCTTGCTTTGGACTTTCACTTTTAGGAGTGGAATACCTATACAGAAGCTGAAAATAACATCTTCCTATTCTTTTGTTAATTTAGTTTTTGGTAACAACAAATGCTAATTGAAGTCCAGAACTCAATAATTAATGTCAAGGAATATGGTGACAATGCCATAAAATTTATCAAAAGGTTTTTATGAAACTTGATTAGGATTTTTTCACTGGCATGAATTGAAATGATGTTATCTTGCTGAACTGAATGCATAATGAAGCCTACAGAGGTGCATATATACATTTATTGCTTATTTAGTGCATATGTTACTGAATTTTCAAATCTTCATGAACTTTCAATGTAACAAGATACCATATACAGCCCCCTAGTCTCATGTGATCTTCATAGTCTTGTGACTTGGTAACTGTCATCGGTTAATCCCAGTTGGAAACTAAGTACCCCACAGCTGCTTGGTCACTCCACCTCCAGTGGGGAGGTGAATCAGGCTGAGATGATAGATAAGAACAGTTTGATTATTGAAACAAAGTAAAATAATTATAATAATAATGAAAAGGGGAAGGAAAAGGATAACACCAGAGAGGAAAAAGTGGTGCTCAATACCATTGCTCACCACGTACTGAGTGATGCCAAGCCCGTTCCTCAGCAACGATTGGCCCCTTCCAGCCAATCCCCCCAGTTTATATACTGGGCGTGATGCTCTATGGTATGGAATATCCCTTTGGCCAGTTCAGGTCCCCAGTCCTGGTCATGCTCTCTCCCACCTTCTTGTGCACCTGCTCACTGTCAGAGCACAGGAAACTGAAAAGTCCTTGACTTAGGGCAAGCGCTGCACAGCAACAACTAAAACATCAGTGTGATAGCAACATGATTCTCATGCTGGATCCAAAACACAGCACTGTACCAGCTATTAGGAAAAACATAATCTCTGCCAAAACCAGGCCGGTAGTATAAGGCCATTCAGATGTTACAGAAAATATTATCTGAGACTGAAGCTTTAATAGGGAATCATGAAGCATTCTTGATAGTTTTTAAGTTCATTTAGATTAAGTGGGTTTAAACTTCTGAAAATTCAGGAAAATCCAGTGTGATGGCAGATGTCCAGGCACATCCAGCTGTGATTTATCTTTGGTGACCAGAGGGATATGGGAACTTTGATTTGGCTGGCTTGTTTGCTGAGGCTGGTGCTGCCAAACCATGTTCCCATATGAATGGTATCATGTATTGGAGAAAATCTTAGGAGAAATTGTTGTATTGATGGAATTTCTGGTTTCTACTCCCTTCCTACTCAGCCCTTTTAATGTTTTAATGCTTCTTATTCCCAGGAAGACATGTATAAAGTGGAACAAGATTTTTTGAATAAATAGAAAAACTTGGTTGAGATGAAGTTCCATAGCAAAGAATAAAGCTTTCTTCTTTGTGTCAAAAGGGTGATTCAAGACTGACATATCATATAACTGCAATTTATTAAAGATCTTGTGCATTGCCTGCGGATGGTGCCATTTGGCATACTTTCACAGAGGGGTACAGAATACTTTTGTGAGTGCTCAAATATAGTATCGATTTAAGAGGTCAACCTTTATTGTATGATTCAGTGCCAAGTTAAAGGCAAAGTTAAAAGCCCTGTGAAGGGACCGTGGATGTGCTGACTTAAGAGCAGGTAGCTAGAGTGAATTGCAACATGCTGCCTACTCTGGAGCAGGGAGACACCTTGGCATTTCATTCTATATGGTGATTTTTGATCAATACTAACTCTATTTTTTCTTTCACTATATACAAATCTGGTTTTCTAGGGAAGTAATTCTAATGCATTCACACTTTCTGCCTATCTTGTCTTAATTATTTTTAACACATTGTCCAATTTCAACCTAACTAGAGACAAATAGAAGCTAAACCTTCCTAAGTTTCTATAATTCAGCAGCATGTATTGTTTTCCAGCTGAGGCAGAAATACAGGCTGAGAAATAGAAGCAAATTATCTGTTAAGCCTGTATTTACTAATTTCTTGCATATATATAATTTTTAAACATAGCTAAAGCTTCAATCAATTATGGCATATAATCTCTCTTACTCAGCCAAACAACAAGGAAAAAGAAAAGCACCCTTGCACCCAAAAGAAGCATGAAGAGAACCAGAAATATTGTAAAGCGAGAAGTCACTGAGGAATCAGGTTATTGTGATAGGTAGATGAAGCAAGTCTGTGGAAGGCTGGATTCATTATTTCTCTACTCATTAAACAACTTGTTTCTGCTCCTCTAAGTAATTTCTTTTCTAGAAGAGAAAATTGGATTGATGTTGACAGCATCTGTTATTGGCAAGGCTAATTCCTTAGGACCTTATTACCCCCTTTCTACCCTGCTATAACCCTGAGTGGCTTTTTGAAGAGAATTTATTAAAATATTCAATGACTCTGGAAGAATGTCAGAGAACAAAAATGAATAGAGTTACAGGAGGCTGAAGGATGGCAGGTGATTGAATTTCTTGCATATTCTGCAATAGTTCATGGCCAAGATTTTCCAGTTTTTAGTGTTAATATGAAAGCTTCAAAGTAGACGCCTGTGATGTCTCTATAGGAAGTCTTAACAATTTTCCAGAGAAAGCTTACTGAAGTTAACCTATTTGCTATTCTATGTATCTTACAGGAAACATACAGTACCAAAGTCTTCTGTTTCCTAGTGGATGAGGTAATTGGTTCGTCCAAAACATCCTGCATTTTAAGTCCTACATTTACTCCTGTGTCTTAACTACATCAGATTTACTCTACTCTCTACCTCCAAGACCCTGTCATATTTATGAAACAAGGTCCATCTTGAGTACTAGCTCGTGGTGTCTTCTTCTCTTCCTGCAGGTCTATTTTTGAAGGTTTTTCTCTTTTTTGTATTCTTGACTTTCACCTGTGTCCAAGTTAACAGATACATTTCTTCATACAGAATATTTTGTGGATTATCTTTCTTTTTTAATTAAATAGAGATAAAAGCAAAGAAATACCATCAACAGTGAGTATTAAAAGTATATTGTCTGTTTAGGAATTATTTTTAAAATTCTATGGGTATTCTTAGGCAAGTTACTCTGAAAAAGGTGTGAAAAAACATGGAAATAACAGCAGGATGGAATGGGATAAAATATTGGAAAAGAATGACACAAATAGGAAGTAGAATGTGTTCAAAGATAAATGAATGTATATCCTAATGTTATGCATGTTGCTTAGCAACAGGCAGTAAAAGTGTGGATGAACAAGTGAGTACAAAAAGTAATTAAAGGAAAAAGGCATGTGCATGGCATAGTATGGATAATAACCAGAAATACAAAAAAGATGAGAAAAGCAAAGATGGAGAAGAAAAAACAGATTTAAAGAATGTTGAGAGAAATATTCAAACCTTTTTTTATTCTTTGTAGACTGATTTTTTCCCTGTAACATTAGCTAGAAAAAAACCAGGCGGCAACTTCCTCTGTAATAATGCCTCACTATAATATAGCTTACTCGAAGGAAAAATAAATTTGAAAATGTGAATTGACTATAAAAAAAATGTAAAACACTCCCACAAAATAATAAATGGAAAATACAATAAAACTTTATTTGACAACATAGAATTATCACAGAGTTTTAATTACTTCAGTTACTTAGGAAATGAGCATTTGAAATAATACCATTCTTTTTTATCAAGAATCCAATTTGCCTGTCTCTGAATTGCTTCTCCAGAGAGTGTGTCCATGTTTTTTCTTTTAAAGTCTTATTTTCTAATGCTTAGACGAAATATCTTATAGTACAGTTGTTCGCTTAACTGTCTTCAAATATGGTCAGGAATTTTTTATAAAACATCTATCAAATATTAGCCTTTTTTCTCCTCTGTAAATATTACTGGAAGATAGAGTATATTTTAATCAAAGGTAGAATAAGATATAGTTCTGGAGGGTGTGATCAGTGGAAACTTCATAAAAAATACCTGATTAGTTTATAGTACTTCTCATCAGCACATCACAAATCTCTTTGTATAAGAGAGAGTGTCATTCTTTTATTTCATAGAAGTAAAATGTGGTGATCTCATGGTAAAATATCTGTCTTTAAGGTGTTCTTTAGATGAAGAAAGTATTTTCTTTTGCTTTGTTTTTTCTCTTCACTCTAGTTTGCAGTTTTTGGAAGGTATAGGAATGTTATGCTATGAATGTTGAAACAAAGTTTCTCTGTATTTAAGGATCATAAAAGGTCTTTTAGTTGGGAGTTAGCTTTCAGCTTTTCTGGATATACTAAGAGAATGGTCAAATGTCAGCACTGGCATAGATGAGACAGGGTAAATTATATTTTCTATAGCAAACTTGGTGCAGTTGGAAAAACTGAACGTGTTCAGATGTAACAGCTTTTATTGAAGTCAGAAAGCCAAGCCTTTCTTTATCAGTCTTGTGTATAAATTCAATCTTTATCTGAATTTGTGCCAGAATTCATCAGTTGTAAATGGGTATCTAGTTGCTTAGGCTGAGGTACCAAACCTTAGCCATCTCACCCTTGTGTTGTTGCCTAGAGAAAATAGCAAGCAGAAAACTCTTCTACCATAATGTCTCTCTAGTTTGGATTTGGCTTCTGATCTTGACCCTTTAATCTTTCTTTAAATCTTGTACAAATACATATTCCAATTGTAGGCCTGTATGTAGATAAATCAGTGATGCACTCTTGACTGAAATCCATTGATTTTAACAGCTGCCCTGGTATTTCAGCATATGCACAAGAATCAATTGGTTAATAAATACTGCTCTGAACTGGGCATTAAGAAACAGGCAAGACATCATTTTCACTGGTACACAATAAAATATACAAACCTTTGGCGTAGATTTAAGGTAAAAATTCTGTCAAGTATTAGTTCTATAGAGTTGATAAGAGGAATTTAGACTTAAAGCACTTCCAAATCCTCACATTCTCTTTCATTTTACTTCCTTGGTAATATTTTTTTTATAATAGTAAATATCTTTCCAAAAGTAACAAACTTCCTGTTGTAGAAACAGAAGTTCTAACCTGAGAAGAAAAAGACTCCTTAGAAACATGTTTGTTAAAGCAGACATAGCCATGTGCTTTGCTTGGAGGGAATAATCAATCTTGTGGTAATTGCAGCTGATAAAAGTCCTGACCAAAGACGGAATGAGTAGAACTGTGATGCTTGAGGGTCCATTCCTGAACCCATGTGATGACTAATTTTTCTGTTGTTGAATAGGAAAGTAGCCAGCGAAATGTTGGGTTTTGAATGGGAACCCAATTTTATATTACTCCCAGAGGGTGATTTCAGTATAATATTATCTTAAAGAGCTCTACCATGTACATAGTATACCAGCTTGGAAGGGTCTTCAAGGATCATCTGGTCCAACCTTTATTGGCAAAAGCACAGTCTAGGTAACATGTTCCAACATCCTGTCTATCTGGACATTTTAAGTGTCCATCACTGGGGAATCCACCACTTCCTTGGGAAGATTATTCCAAGGGCTGATTTTTCTCATTGTGCAAAAATTTCCTTTTGTGACCGATTGGAGTCTCCTTAGGAGTAACTTATACCCATTACCCCATATCTTTTCTATGTAACTCCCTGTAAAAAGGGAGTCTCCATCTTGTTTTCAGCCATCCTCTATATGCTGGAACATGATAATAAGGTCTCCTCTAAAGCCTTCTTTTCTCAAGGCTGAACAAACCCAGTTATCTCAGCCTTTCCTCATGTGGCCAGCTGTTCCAGTAGCAGAAGGCAAGTAATTCTGTTCTTATTGCTTTGAGAAACACTTGTCATTGGTCAGATTAACATATTAATCTCTGTGATAACCCTCAGACAGCCTATATGGGTGTGTGTAATGGTGTAACCAGCTACTAAGCCCATCCATAGGCATGGCTCACCATTCTCAGAGAATGTCTTCAGGATACTCCTCAGGCCCTTGTTGCAGGCTCACAGGATGATACAGACATACAGCCAAGACCTCTCCTGGCAGCAGCGCTGTAAATGATTCTAGTGAGACAGTCCAGTGAGATGCAAATGTATCATTTCTAGATCTGGGTCAAAACCAACCATCTGCTTTAAATTCAAGGTCACATACCAACAATGAAGCATAAGTGCCATTGAGAGTTCCCATTTCATGCAGCTTGGACAAAAGGAATGACATTTAATTATAGTTTTAATCATGCTGTTTGGTTAACAAATTTCTGAAGTGTCTGGTATTCTTCTCTGGCTCAAAACTGAGCATTCTGGACAAAGTACCATTAGTGTTTTTTATAAGTTACAGGAAAGACCGTGCTTTTTACAGCTACCATTTAGAGGCAATATGGGCTATCAGACAGTATATCCAGGTTCTTCACGTTGTTATAGTCTCAAATGGAATTTTACCAGAGCTGAGGCAAATGAGAAGTGAAATAAATAAGGGGTTTAATTCTCATTTGACAGATCAAAAACTGGGTTGCAGAAATGAGACATACAGCAGATAACACACAAACTCCGTAGGTGAAACAAACTGAACACAGAGTTTACGAGTGTAGACAGATATAGGGACCCCAAAGTCATTCTTTTTTCCTTGGACACGTCTTTTTTCTCCCTGTATAACCAACCATTGCAACATCCGTTTTCAGAGACATTCAGTATCAGAGTTCTGTTACTCAGTGTGCATGGATCTATGTCCTTTAGCAAAAGGAAACAAGTTCAGAGCTACTGCATGGCTCCTGCCATCTTTTTGAAATAATTACGTGGGGGTTTGTATTTTGCCTCGGGTTCTGTGTGTGCCTCACCTTCATTAACTCTGCTCAGAAAGCAAGGTAAAGCACAGTCTTAAATTACTGCACCATAGCTGCTAAAATTAGGCAAAGCGTGCAGTTTCGTCATTGGAGACCTTGTACTAACCTGCAGTTAGTCTTGCTATGCGGTTACATAAAGGTGGGAACTGAAAAAACCTAGAAGAAATGGAGACCAGCAGAAAAGGAAATAATTACCTGGTTTTTATGCTAACATTGAAGAGGTAGAGCTAAAGCCAGCTGCCTTCTCCTTCCATCTTCTTCTCTCTACACCAATTAGTAATAAAACACAGTTCTCTCCAGAGAGTCCTGAGTCTTAAAACATGTGTTGGCAGGGTTATAGGTGATATGGTAATTATTTAAAGATGAATCAATTATGGACACTGGAGCTGTAGGCAACATGTTACTTTGACTCATATTTCAGAATTTTCCCAATTTTCATTAAAACAATTGGTCATATAATGCCCATGATATGAATATATTCCAGAGTTTTTTAACAAGAAGTAAAACTGTGATAACTTGATCTTTGAGCTCTGGAGGTCAAAAATGTAACCTTTTTGTAGAGCTCATTAAAATGAACATGATAGATATGTGCAACCATATAAGAAGTTCAGAAGACTCTGTCAGTAAAAAGACTTTCTTCAACTATAATCCCCTAACTGCCCTATGTGTGTATTTTTTTGTGATTACCTGACAATACTAATTATCTTACCCACATCTTCTCTTTCATGTACATAATCAGTAGCAGGAGTTCTGCAAGACACTTAAGAAAAATATGGAGCCTGAAGCAGTTTCTTTTACATGTACTGGGTATGGCTGAGGATCTTAAGTTTAATATGTGAAATTTATTGTCCACATAAACCCATTAATATCTTGTATTTATGCTTTTTTCTTTTTTTCTGTAAAATAAGTACTGTGAATGTTAAGGTTCCCCCAGAAGCATTGCAACTAAATTCTTTAAGTGGTTAAAACTGTAGAACTTTTACAGACTCTGCTGATCCTGATAACAACTTGAAATTCTGTGCTCCAGTTTTGAAAATTAAAAACATAATGTTATTAAAGGTCAGAAGAAGGTGTTTCAAAACCATGTTCCTAGTTTACTTTTCATTAGACACTAGTAATATATAAAAGCTTACTGGAGAATTGTTTAAATTGAGTAATATTTTATCATAGGGATCACAAAATTATTAGGGTTGGAAGGAACCTCTGGTGATCTAATCCAACCAAGGCACTGTCACCTAGAGCAGGAACTCATCCAGGTGGGCTCTGAACGTCTCCAGGGAGGGAGACTCCACGGCCTCCTGGGTGGCTGTTCCAGCGCTCTGCCACCCTCAATGGAAGCAAGTTTTTCCTTCTCTTGAGGTGGTACTTCTTGTGTTTTAGTTTTTGGCCATTGCTCCTTGTCCTGTTGCTGGACACAAAATAGCCCTTCAGCTATTGCTGTGTTATGTTTCTTCCTTGATTGGACATTTCTTTAAGTACCTGAATTTGTGAAAGACAAGCAATGGATTTATATACTATAATGCCTAGAATAGTCTGTTTAAAAGCTTTTCCTAAAATCCTGGCTCATGAATGGTTAAAAAGAGGAAGCATGCATTTCCCCATTGTTCCTAAAATCCTTATTGAAAGTATTGCTTTGCTAAAATTGTTGTTTACTATAAAATCAGTAAACTCATGTTTCTGGTGAAGCACCACTATTTAAATATAGAAAGACTGGTACATGGTTTATATAGATATGCTAAAGTTTGATTCTCTTCCTGAAGAAGCTGTGAGTATTAATATCCTCAGAATTTATGTAAACAGATACAGGAGTTCTGACTCTTATCCCTGCATGTGTAATCTTGATTATATTCTCTGTTATTTCAAATGTGTATCAGAAAGTAATGTTGAAGTGTTCATTTTATTTGTACAGATGTAACTCTGAAAAGCAAAGCTGGAATTCAGTTTTTGATACATTAGTAACCTGAAATTATGTATGTTAACAAATCTTATGAAGATTAGAACATGTAATTCATTGCCAGTAGCTCACTGCTTTTCTTCTTCTTGAAACTGTTTTTTTGCATATTCTGTTACACACATGAAATATATTTTTCAGAGTGTGTGATTCTTGCAGCATGCTGCTTTCCATGCCTTCCTCCTATTTACATCAAAAGTTTTCCCTGACTTGGGTATATCAGCCATTTTTGACTAGGTTGGGTTTTTTTTTTACTTAGTTGAAAACACAAGCAACCTGTTTCTCCTGGAAAACATATTTAGTGAAATTATGGTCTTGTTTGCCATATGGTGCATCATACAGATGGATGATTATTATGCAAATCTTTTGATTAGTGAGTTTCTGCCATTCTAGGAATCATTTGCTTTATGTGTGTTGGCTTTGTACACAATTAGTTCCATTCTTAGGATGATCTGGGATTGTGCCAAATCTTTGATACAGTTTTTTACAACTTTCTACTTTTTTCTTATATTTATGGTTTGTTCTATTTTCTTTGTTCATCAGGCAAAAGAAGTAACTTTTACTTCAGTTTGCCATATGAGGGATATAATGCAAGAAACATCATGCCATGCTGAATTAAGTCAGTAGAAAATTTGCATCTTTCCATCATAGGCTCTGCCTCCATGGTTATAGGCATGTAAGACTGATGAGGGAAGCAGTTAAATAAAATATTTCATTTCGTTTGCAACCAGAATCTTATCTGATGATTCCTTCCAGCTTTTCTCCAATAAGCAAGTTTTGTAGTTGAGCACTGGACAGTTTGATATATAGTGCTAAGAGTCTGGAGTCTGGACTTTTTCATTTCTACATGGTTCGTAAAGATTCTGTGTAGGAATTGTATCTTCAGTTCTTCATCTATGAACATGGAATTGTATGGGAAAAGAAAATGTTACTTTTTGTAGCTAGGCCTGCAGCTAACCCTACTGTTAAATTTAGATTCCTTATTTACAAGGGGCTAAGGTCTGTGAGGGATGCAATGCATTCAGTACATGTTTAAGTAAGTCCTTTACTAACCTAATATACCTTGTTTTGCAATTTGTTATAACTCATGGAAAAAATCAAGAGCTTTTTCCACTGTCTCAAGCAGGTATAATATTAATAAAAATTAAAAAGCATTCCTAAATTATATAGTTGATGTGCATGGACAGGAGCATCTGATTTCTCATTTCTTGAGAGAGGTAAAAAGGAGCCCTTAGCACAGCTGGGAGCCAAGGAGGGGTATGAGTGATGTAATTTGGGCTCTCCCACAGAATGGTAAACTGCACATCACAGGATGTGTTCCAGGAGTGGATTTTTGTAAAATAAATTAATCTTTTATCTTTGTCACAAAACTTTCTAATGAGTGAGTCTCCTAAACTGAAATTTAGGTTTTTAAATTTTTTATTACTTGCAATATATTGATGTTGTGGAAATATCTCAGACATAAACAGTATAAAATGATACTGTTGTAACTTAACAGTACAAAATGTAAAGTGATATTCCTTAACTATATAATTCAAGGTTATAGTGAAGGAGATAGTTTCCAAGAGTAAAACAGTATTTTATGATCAAAGTCATTGCCTTTCATCCATTTATCTAAATCAGCTCATTAAAACATTTAATGAATATATAGATACCTATCCCATGGAAAGCAGCTCTTATTTCTTCAAAGCTTGCTGAAAAAAAAGAAGTTTTATCTAAGGTAAAAACCAAAATTGACTAGCTGTAAAGCTGAACTGCATCATTTACTTCATCGGAGGCATTATTGGTTGGAAATTTTGGGGCCTAGATGGTTATAGCAAGCCATTTTAGTTTTAAATTTCATTAATCTATTAGTCATCTGTCTTTAACCAGTTGAATTTTAGGTTTTTTAAGCCACTGCAAGGTAAAAGAATTATTCCACTGTTGTCAGACAGGGAATAATTTGAAACACTATGTTTCTGCATTTTGAAAAAATGCATGTAGGCCACTACACCTATGTGAAATAATGTTCTTAATTTGGTTCTGAAAATGTGTTTAAATACCTGGTAATCTAAATACTGGAAGTGTTCCAGAAGTGGGTCCTATTTTGAGAGACAGTTGAACCATTTTTGCACGTTCTTTTTCAGTCTGATTTTGTGTGTCAAGAATTTTATCACTTAATGCTGAATATTAATCACTTATCTCTTACATTTTTCACTGTTTCAAAATGAGGTATTTGTTTTAATAAGGACGTCCTAAATATGCTATCCAAACAGTAAGCATATAGGAAACAACTGATAAATAAATAAACCAAATCTCTTGCTAAAAGGTTCAATATCATATCACTTGGAATTCAGAGAATTTCTTCAGTAGGGAAGTACACAGGCTGGATGACTTTCTTATCTGATGAGTGTCTCAGTTTCTTCTCTGAACCTTTTAGATCATGATTCCTTATCCCTCCTGGTTGCAAATCTCAGTTCTGCTGTCAGTTTCTCTTGAATCCTCTTGACGGTTCTATGAGTGAGTGTTGAGACCTTCAGTTCTGGCATGACACGTGTCCTGCGCTCACATATTATAGCACTACTCTGTAGTTCCTGACAAGGCTTGCCTAGAATACTGTGTAGAGACTGTTCAGTGTGTGGTCAGGATTGCAAGGAATTCCATTAGTAACAGAATTTTCCCAGCATTAAGATCCTCATAATAATATCCTTCATCAGAATCTTCTGATAGGGAAAGAAAGAAAATGGAAGGAAGGAAGGAGGGAAGGAAGGAAAGAAGGAAGGAAGGAAGGAAATATATTTTCTTTAACAGCATTGAAGATTTAAGCAATAGTCTGGAAAGATGAATACTAATTTAGAGAAAGGAAAAAACTCAAGAATTATAATGGATTGGGCTGCAAATGCCATTTTGTGAACGGAAGAGAAGCAGGTAGCATATTTCTTCAAACTATGATGAAATTTTAAACTGATTTCTTTTTTTATTAGTTTGCATATTTGCTTTCTGGCCCATTCATACTTGAGAAAGATTATTTTTCTTTCTCTAAAATAATTAATACAAAAAAATATTATTTAAACAATGTTATCTGCACAGAAGTATTTAATAAGTACTGGAAGTATTGGAAAATATGGTGAACTTAGGACCTGTGAACAATCTACTAATCAGTAAGGTCACAGTAAAGGACTAACTATTTTTTTTTTATACCTTAGTGTGTATATAAATTTAGTTTCATTGTTCTCTTTCATAGTTATCTGGTTAAATGTGTACTGTGATGCCGCTATCGCTAAAGTTCAATAGGCAGAACTTTTCCTTCAATACGAACAAATTTATTGCTTCATTGGTTTGCATAATAAAAATGTGAGGATCTACAAATTAAAAACATGACTCACCAACAAAAGTGGTTGGATGGAATGAGGGTAAATACCATTTACTACGAGTGTATGTTTTTCTTGCATAATCACCCACCTGAATTCATAGACAGCTATATACTTTTCAGCACTTCAATATTTTTTTCTTTTGGACTGATGATCTTTGAAAGTGTAATGTCTAAAACACTAAATGCACTATGTTCTCCACAAATGGATAGAGCTGGTCAGATGCAATGAATAAAATTACTTTTGTAGAATGAGGTTAAGCAAACATTTTTCCTTCAAATATTCCACCACTATTGTCACATATGGACAAAATAAAAATTCAGATGTAATTTCTTCATAGAAATTGAGAATTAGTATCTTTATTAGCTCTAGTAAGAATTGAATAAGTCAAATGTAGTTGATCTTTTACCGTTTAGACCACTATTTCATTGTTTTTCACTATAGCTAAGCGTTTTATACATCATAGCTCTTTAGATGTGACACTTAAAAGAAGTTTAAATGGTGGACTCCAAATGTACTAAAATCTACCATGTGCTACCTTTGTTTTTAAAAATTGTTTATTTTTTTAAAACTCCCTTTATCTTCTATTTAAGTTATGATCTTGAATTTAATGTTTCATTTATATATATAAATATGTGTGTATGTCTCTGTGTGTGTGTATAAAACTGACAGCCTGAAATCTGGCCTGATTTATCCAGCTGTCTGATGAAAGATATTACCTTATATCATAAAGTTTTCAGGTTTTGGACTATCTTAGTTGGGACTATGTAACACTGATTTCATCATAACTGATACCCTAAAACTAAGAAGTTCTTTGTCTTACAGCAACTGGATGTTGGAGTTCTGAATTAAAAAACTATCTACTCATTTGGAAATGCATGGGAAACTATTCTTCTACAAACATGAAATTCCCTTCATAGTGTGTCTAACTTTCCAGAGAGAATTAAGCATTCTAGCCATCCTATATTTACATATACTGCCTTTCAAGCAGCCGATCAACAATGGAGAAAAAAATCAGAGAGCACAAAAGCTGCATTAATTTTCTATAAATATCTTCCCTTTTGTCATTAAAAACAATGATGAGCAGTTTCTTCTGTGATCACAAGAAACTTGCCTATGGAGTTCAGAAAGTTAGTTTTCTTGTATTTTTAATGCTAAGATTAGGCCAATTCAGGCTATTGAATTATGAATTACTTTAGTGTTGAATGTCATAAATTTCTTTGGAAGTTTTATGTCCTCAGGCTATGATCTGAGTACCTTACAGCCACTCCTAATGTGTATAATGAGAGGGGTTTGGGGAGTGAAGGGTTGCATTCTCTTTGTGTTGTAAACAAGAAGGTTGAAGCAGAAAATAGATTAAATGACTTGGTCGGTGTCAGACGTAGAACAAATAGAAGCACTGGTAACTGAACACAGACCTCCAGTTCTAGACTAGACCATCTGTTTGCCAGCCACATTTCTTCTTTATGATTCTGTCTATGATCAGTTATTAAATTCATATATCAGTTTTTTAACTGGAATGACACATTCCACTGTTCATGCAGTGCCTTTTCAATTCTATGATTTCCTTTGAGAAATAGAAATTTAACTTATTTACAGAGCAACTACAAACCTTCATGGGAAAGAATATAGTATTTATATCTAAATAGTGAAATAGACAGTAATTACCACTCTGCTTTCATTTGATTTTCTCTTTTGCTTATAGGGCTGTTGACAATTGTTTGCAGTATTTTAGCATAAAATAAACAGTTGCGTCTGATCAAAGATACTTTTTGTCATCGAGAAAACCAATTTCTAATAAAGAAATATAATTATAAATAAATTTACGTATAAACTAATGATACAATATAGTAGAAGATTTATTAAATTTTCTAAAACATTGATCATTTGTATATGTCCCACCCTTAACGGGATGGGAGCACCTAAGATTCGTAGATGCTCATGGTTNGCTCCAGTGTTAGTCCAGCTGATGGGATGTTCAGGGTCCTGGGGCACCACTCAGGCGTGGTGGGGGTGCCTTTTTAGAGATAGGTTTTCGCTGCCCCGGAGAGAGGTTTCTCGTTTTCTAGCCAAACTAGTTATCATGTGAAGTCTGCTCTTCTAGACCTGTGTGGAAATGGGTCAGAGGGCTTCGGGGCTCTTGCATGGTCTTGATCCTCCCCACAATCTGTGCCCACTTCTCGATTTCANTTTATTAATAAATTACACACTTTGCATAGAATTTTAGTCCCTGACCTCATGTAATACATGACAGTGGATTTTGGATAAAGGGGTAAGGGAAAAGAAAGAGAGAGAGAGAGAGCGAGAGGGAGAGAGAGAGTGAGGGAGAGAGAGAGGAATGAAAGAGGAGAGAGAAAGGGGGAAAGAAAGGTNTGTGTTGTGCTTATCTCCAGGAACAAGAACAAGGACATTTGCCCCAGAGAAGTGCTGCCCTACCTCCACACGGCCTCTTCTCCAGCCATATCTTTTTCTTTCCCACAACAATCCTTGGTTGTTATCTACAGTCCTTGGTTGTTATTACCAACAGTCCATGGTTGGCTTCACAGCCAAACAGCTATTGGCATTTGGGACATGCACATCAGCCTCATATCTTCTGGGCTTCTACACCATTGCAGATTGTCTGCCTCCTTTTTCACGTGATCTTTTTACATCTACACTGCTAAATAATGGGATCTCATTACTTGGGACTTCTGGGTATGGGGAAGCCAGTGTACCTAACTGCTGTTATGTATTTAGTTTAAATTAGTTTTTACCTGGCCTTGGCAGATGTAGAAGGAGAAAAAGCACACTTAAATTCAGAAAGGGACTTTAAGGTGGAAATAATATGTTTCTTCCCACAAAGATGCTACAGATCCTCTGTGGACATTTTACTTTTTGCTCCGTACAAGCTTCCGTGTTGATCAGAGCTTTGGGCACTCTCAGGAATAAGGCTATGTCCGTGTCTGGAAAACGGAGGAGTACACGCATGAAACTTGAATAATAAGACGGCATCTTATTAAATCCTGTGTTTTTAATATAAATTTATTAACTGAAAGGGGGAGAATAACAAAGTTACTGCTCAATAAAGAATGTCAGATAATATCTGCTGGTTGAGACTGTGTGAGTCTATCAAGATATCTAATGGAAACTTCAGTGCAAAGGAAATTGTTAGGCCAATGTGAAATGAACACCATTACCTACAGAATTAAGGTTAATATATAGCCAAAGAAAAGGTTTGTAATAGTCATGTGCATTCTCAATTCTAAATTAATTCAGCAATTCTCAAGGAAATGATCTCCATACCATCATAGATGCATCATCTAATATTTCTGCTTGTATTCAGCAATATCAGAAACATATGGAGATGTTGGGAAGTAAAATGAGCAAGAAAAAAACAACACTGGAATATTTGTAGTACAGTGTTGTAAATTGTTGTTATTCCTTTCCCTTCGTTGTTCCATGTGATTCAGTGGAAACTGATGGTCTCACCTTTCATCTTCTTTTAAGAATTATTTACAGGGAATGATTTATCCCACCTATTGTAGATGCTTGTGGCAGAATGGGATCACTCCCTCTCAGAAAGTTCCACTCTCTTTCTTCAGTGGCTAGATAAAACCAAGATGACTGGTTTCAGCTAGGCAGAGCTTTTGATGACAAGTTAGGCCACATAAATTCTACCTCCTGACTTGAAAGGGCTTTGTTTTTAATGGAAAAATTACAGAAATAGGCAAAAAGTATTATAGATAAGGGCAAACTTGCATGTGAGAAGAACTTGGAAAGATTGGGATCCATCATCTTAAATAAGAGGTGAATAAGAACAGGCATGATTAAATGAAACAAAAGAGAGGATGTTAAAAAGTCAAGGAACTCCAAAGTAGTACTTATCTTCTATTGTAATAAAACTACAAACACCTTGTGAAAAAATGCAATGAGGCTTGCATGAACGCAGAACATGTCATATAAATTCTAAAAGTCACTAGTAGTCAGAAAAGCTTCAGGTCTTTTACTCCTATGAGAACAGGAAGTTATATTAAGTAGATTTTTACTTAGGTGAGAAAATAGGAACACTGAGAGTGTAAGGGAGCCACATACCAATGAGCACTGGGAAGAACAGTCCTCTCTAAATGCCCGTTTCAATTCTTTGAACTGTTGACATGTACTAGAATATTTTCTTGAAGTATCTGCTATTGATAACTGTCAAAGGCTGGGTACAAGCTAAAACCAGATCTAGTGTGGCAATTTTTGTATATACGTTCTTAATTTCTAATGTGAAAACATAAGGTTAAAGGGAAAGCTAGTTCATTTCAGATGCTATGCAAATAGATTAGGTTTTGCATTAAATCCTCTTTTGGTGTTAGAGGGTGAAGTTGTACCAGAACATCTCTCCATACAATGTGAAGTAGCTTTCTATAGATTGCTATAGGAAAGCATGAATTTTTAGAAACTCTGAAGTGCCAGTGAAAACTTATACTGAGTCTAATCAGATTCTGGTTTTGAAAACATCATCCTGTTATTTTTACTCTTTCCCACTACCTTTCTTATTTATTACATTCATATTTATTAAAAGCCAAATGCATAACAAAGTACAAAATCTCATATGAATGCTGATGTTTTAAAAAGAGGTCTTGTTGACATTTTACTTTTTCTAGTAGTGCATGTAAGAAAATGGTCATATTCTTCCCTTTTTTGTAAAGCTGAAGTTCTGTGTCTGAAACTCAAAACTGAATCTTTAAAATAGTATTACAGTTCATGCATAGTTTAAGAAATTGATTATGTAAATCTGAATGTAGAAGATACAGTGTGATAGGTCTACCAAGTGAAGTATTAATAGAAATCTATTATAACTGTCTCTGTGCTTCAGTCAAGAGGTATGTACTAATTCCAGCTGCTGTTAACACATGGCAGTATTAAGAACCTGAGCTCTATGGTGTATACTGTTTCCTTAATGTAGCATAGTAACTGATAATAGTTCCTATTTTTTTCCATTGGTTTTGTTTTATTTTGTTCTTTAAGGAAATTGTGTTATAGTTAGAAAAGGATACCATCTGTTGAATGTTGTCCTCCCTAGACCACATACACTATTATAAAAAGAAATTATATTAATTATAAATATTTGGTGACTTGTATAGAAAGCCGATCTTAAAAGTCAAGCTTAATCAAATGTTGCTGTGCTAGTTGCTTTAGTGGCATTTTTACTAGTTTTCTTCTTCAAAGTAGTCTCTTAGACTGCAGGCAAATCTGATTAAATTGCAATGTTAGTTCTGTGTTTATTCAACCACTAAGGAGCATCTGGTTAAAACATTTTATAACATTTCACAGTAGTAGACAAGTTTCTCCCAAGTATTTCAAAATTGAAATTGAAAATGTAAAAGTGGTCTCAGCAAAAACTACTTGATAGGAAGGTTATACGATCATTTTCATGGTCTTTTAAATTGTAGAGAAAGGAATTCCCTGTAGTGAGTTATTTCTGAAGTGTGTTCTGCTGCTCACCATGGAGGAAGTGGTGTTTATGTTCCATGGGAACAACACTTACAGTTCCTGCAGACCTCAGGACATGCCAGACCTGCCTTTTCTGTTGGGCTCCATCACAGTCTATGAGCAGCAAGGAACTCCAGCAAGATGACAGGAAGGTTGTGCTTAGCCCAGCATCCTCAGTGGGTCCTTGAAACTCCCTCTTGAGCAACTGTATGGCCTTTTCCTGCAGTCCATGTCAGAGCTGCGTGGGCATTCATGTGTCACTTGCTGCACCCTCAGTGTGGGAATCACAGCTAGGATTTCTTTTGAACATATCAGTAAATGTGCAGTCAGTGCCAGTCTCGTGTGCGTATATCCTCAGCATCCAGGGTTGGCAAATAGGTATTAATCTCTGTGACATGAGATTGGAAACTACAGATCCTTACCACACCTGATGGTATGAACTCGTCACTGCCAAGGACTGCACCAACACACTCACCTAAGACTCTGTGATTCATCTAAGACTCTGTGATCTGTTAAAGTGGTCAGTTTTCCTGTGTTGCTTCTTTTGTAGGACTTCATGTTACTGTGAAAGTTCTTTTGCTGGAAACATGACTATCCTCATCATTATACTTCTTTTCTAGCTGGATTTTAGCATACTGGAATAGTGTTGTGGACAAAGTGAAAACCTCTTCAGAATACCTGTTCTTAAGGGATTAAATGATTATCATCTCTGTTGCGTTTCTTTTATCTTATAATCAACTTCAAGATGGTACTGAATAACTCAGTTTGAAGTGATTAGATATTTGAAATAGAAAGTATTTGATCTCCTTTTTGGTATTACCGTGTTTAAACAGGTGGATTTCTTTCCATTAATTTTAATATACTTATGGTTCCTTGTAACTGTTCCCTTACTTGAATATTTGAGTGACATTTAGAGTATAAATCTGTCTAACAGGAACTGATATTCTAGGGGTAAAATATCAAACTCTGTTATTTACATTGATACTAATAAATACAATTAAGAAATTACAAAATGTTTCTGTACCTGAATTAGTTATAGAGAATGGAAGCTTAATGCTTCAGAGAAGGCTTAATGGGAGACAGGACCTTTCACTTGAATAATCACCAGTTTTCAAAATCTTTTATTACATTATGATTATATAATTGTTACTATTTCTAACATGAATTGATTACAGAACAGTTTTTATTGATAAAACCCAGTCTTTTAGTTAATATTGTATGCTTCCATTTTGTGGATTTGTACAGTGTTGCTAAGATCCATATGTCCCTGAAGAAATTTTCATTTATATTCATTCTTTTCTGAATACAGCATTTCTGGATTTTCAGTCCTTTTAAAAATTTAATCTTTGCACATGAGATGTGGCATAAGAATTCAGTTTTTTTATATAATCTTAAATATATTACTGTCTAATAAAAATTAAATGGTATTATTAAAAATGCCTAACACATGCATTACTTTCTTGGTCTGTTAGGCATTTACAATTCTGTCTCACTGAAAAGAAATTACACTTTGGTCCTCAAGGTTTTTAAGTGTTTTGGAAATTTTTACATCACTTCTTAATATTTTGGTTTTTTTCCTGAGGGTTTCTAAAATATGTTGCTCTCATTTGTAGGATTTTTTTTTACAATTAGATTAATCATCACTGACCTGGAATATCTGGATTCGTGTAAGACAGGCAGTGCCACTACATTTAGAAGAAACAGTGAATTCTCTTATACTCAGATATTTTTATGTACTTTATTATTTTTGTAGCCAAATAATTTTCAGAACAAATAGGGATAACACGTAAGTGTGATTCTATTGTCCTTCATTGGTTCCTATTACAGCAAGCAAAACCTTGCTATATTTTTGTGAATTTGTGTCAAACTGCTGTGTTATTATTACTACAAAAGAACTACTTACTGAGATTAAGATCCAAAAAAGTACATCTTGTACTCAATAGCAAGAGGTGATGCTTTGGATGTTAGGCACATTTTCAACATTCAACTGCTTTAACTATTCTCTCTCAAATCTCTATTTACAGCACAAAATAAGTTTTGTACTCAGCAGGACAGAGCTGCAGGTTCTCAGTTGATCCTTTAGGTATTCTGCTACTGGATTATTGGACACCTTAAAGATGGTGACAGAAACATAAAACTTGGCTCAGTATTTCATAGGAGCCAGTGCAGAAGATGAAAGCAGATTTGATGTTCTTACAGTACCCCGGGTTGCAGAGGAAATGCGCTGCTGTGTTCTGTACTATTTTGAGTTTCCCAAGGGCTAATGGCTTCATGCCCAAGATATTGCATTGCTGTAGTCGAGCTGAAAGGTGACAAAAGTATGTACTACAAAGGCCAAATCATCAACAGTAAAGATGGGATGAATTCTTGTACCTGTTTCATTGTCAGAGAGAGATGTCCAGGATCAGTTCTAAATTACAGACTGACTTGTCTAAACGGGGTTGTGTAATATCAGCCAGTAGGTACTGTACCACAAGCTCTTTGAAGTGTTTCTTCCAGCTACCAAGTGTAACTTATCTTTTCCTCAGTTTCTGCTTCCACTTCCTGCTTTTAATCCATGAGCTCAAGTACTGAGACAGTCTACATAGTGTTTTCAGTGGAGTTCATGACATCTTTCTAGTGCTTTCAGTCTTTCTGTATTTTAAATTAGTTTGAAGAAAAGGGGAACCATGAGGAACATTTTTCTACTGCTCCTCTCTGGTTATGACTCTCTTGAAATAAACTGTGTCGAAACAGTCAGCCTCTTTTACATGCTGTTCATAGTTCATTTGCTATGTCAAATATTGTAGAGAGGCTGAGAAAAAAAGGAGTGGGGAAGACTCCAGTGCTCATAATGTGGATTGTCTAAGAGTGACTGTAATGCCCTTTCTATCCCATGTCCTGAAGTAAATTCAGATCATGACAGGTGATTGGTGGTACCCAGCTGAAAGTGTAGGCAACAAGAATATAATAATCGAGATTTAGCAAGAATATATTTTGAATGCGACGTTGGGTTCAGATGTGTGCTTATAGTACTGTCTTAACTTGTGAAGCTCAAAGCATAAACTCTGCTGCAACATGGCAGCTGCACAGCGATGAGCAGATGTGCATTTGAAAGCATGAGAACCAAGCAGGCTGTTCACGAAAGATAAACATTTAAGACAGTGAGAAAATGGCATTGTTCATCAGAGGACATTTGCCACTTCTTTCCAAGTTTGCACCATGGATATGCAGCCTTGGACAAATAGGAGAGCTCAACTCACTACCTCTCAGCCTATTCATGTGCCCATGACCTGCAATACTCAACTTTTAATCTTTCTATAAAAACAGAATCCTATGTCACAGAGTATCTACTTCATCCATTCTAGAACATTGTCTCAAGAATGACTTAGAGGAATGAGTATTTTACCACTAGCAGGACTCTGTTCTTCTCCAGAGTATGCATTTTAGTTGAATCTTTTCAGATCTGATTCTACCTAGCTTGCGAGATCTGAGAGTGCAGCTTTAAATAGTAAGAAAAAACATGAAATATAGATATATGTGTGTGAGTTTTTTTCCTACAGTATGGAAGTTAGCTAGAGAATAGTATTCTTTTTAAGTACTAGAATAAAAAATATTAAGATATGAAGGAGGCAAAAATTATATACCATCCAGCTACACTGAATTTAGTTGCTTGATGATGTTTAACTATTTGCACTTCTCCAAGGAACATGGGGAGATTGCAGGTGATCATCTGCTCAAAGTGGAGCTTTAGGCCTCCTCTGCATCTACCAAAGCTGGGTGAGCAAGGTAAACAACTGGCACAGAGTGGATCCTTGGCTCAGCAAAGTGATGTTTAATGAGCGGTCTTAAAGATCTGGCAGCGCTGGAAAGCAGGGTGACCATTTGCCACTTGGAGTTTAAGGAAGTTTTAAACTAAGTTCCAATTTAGACAGCACTTCAGTGTACTAATCTACTCATCTATTTTTTATTAGGTTTTTTCATGTCTTTTCTTATAGGTATGAGCTCATTTCCTTCACAGGTTTTGTCTGTTGTATTTTATCGTTCCTTGTTAAATGTGACCTCAAGCTTGACTGGAATTCTTAGGCAACAGCAGCAGATGAATACTAATGATAAAAATAGTTAAATATGTAAACCATGAAGTAAAGCATTTCATGTTTTCAAATAAATCTATTCAGAAGAGATAAAAGGATAAAAAATATTAAATACATTATATATATCTAAAGATTTTATTTTTCAGTTCCCTTTTGTTTTCCTCATCAGGCGAGTTAGTACCATGGAACAAATAGTCAGTCTCTGAATCAGCCTCAGGGCTTTTACTGAGTAATTAAAAGCTCTAAAGTAAGTTAGGCATCTAGTTCTCAGCAAGTATGATGATTTTAAAGCAGTTAAACTCAGTGAAATGGGAAGAGCTGAGGAACTATATGATCTTTTGTCCTAAGTATAATGATTCAGATTTTTTAAAAGATATTAGCTTGAATATTTGTACATTAAAGGCTATATAGTTTAACTCATTTTTTCCTAAACATTTTTGCTCATATTCTTCATTTTTTCTCTTCTTAACCTTTATTTCTGGTTCTTGTTCAATAGTTCTTTGATATTAAGTAACAACTCTATGGAGCTACACTATGGTCATGTCAGCGGGGCCTGATGGAAACGGGAATTTCTATTTCTAGATGATTTTTTGGGAGGTTACGTTTCTGCATCACCTAATATTTTAAGTACTCTTTTTAAAGAACAGATACCAGGATTGAAGGCAGTATTCCAATGCTGGTGTTATACAGGGCATTTTGCATCTGCAGCATAAATAACACTTCTCCCTTTTTTGTGTTACTAAAAATGGGTTCACTCTTCATGTCAACAGATTCTTAAAAGCTCATGTCAGGTTGTTTTTCTAGTAAGATTCCAGAGCTCTGTATGTGTATGGGGACACATTTCTTTTTCCTAGGCCTCTAGTTTTGACTCGGCAAAAAGTGTTTTGTTTGAAAAGGCAAGCTTAATGCACAATTCAGCCTATTGTATCCAAGTACTGTGCCTTCCATGTTACATACTATTGCATCATTCTCTGACTAATCCGTAAAAAATATTTTTTAAATAATATGGTATAGCATTTTATCATTATATAGTTATTGTATTCTATATTACATTAAATTCTATATTCTATATAAATTCTATATTCTATATTACATTAAATATTACCTAGTAAGAATTATAGAGCGTGTTATCGATTATGTGGAACATAAGATTATATTATTAGATATTATTGTAATACATATATTATTAGTTCTACTTAATTCCAAATCAGGGATTAAAATATGTATTAATGATATTGTTCCAACAATTGCTCATAAAATAAATCCACCAGAAGCACACGTTTGGTGGTGGTTCCAAATGGCAATTCTTTCTGGAGCTCTGCAAGGCATTTCTTGTTTTACCTATAAAACCTGAAAATCCTTGTAGATTTCAGTAGATCTGGTCTAGGGGTCAGAAGATTAAGAACAAGTAGTAAACAAGACTCACATAAGAAAGGATCATTTATATTCAACCTCAAATAGTTTTTCCTAAGTGAAACAGAGTGGGAAGATGTGAGAAGACAAACTGCAGAGGGCAGTTGCACAACCAAACTGTTCAAGATGAGCCAGGAAACAGACGCAGGGGCTCAGGGGTTCTTCTGTGGAGTTTTTCTTGTCAGTAGAAAAAGAAGGCAGAAGTGACTGAGAGGAGAGGGTCTGGGATAGTTTGGTCACTGAGAAGCATTCACAGAAAGAAACTGGAGAGTTACTCTACCCAAGTACCACTGCTGGCACAATGGGATCAACCATGGTGTCGGTGATAAGGAATTCAGAAAATAGGACCAGTTAACAAAGAAGGGACAAAATTTGGCATGTCTAGGGTGTCCAAGACTATTTCTATTGTTCAGAGAGAAGAAAATCAGGGAAAGTACACATCAATGGATAAGGTATACTGCAGGTAGAAAATAGGGCATCAAGAAGAAAGTGTGTTACAGTTACTGAGAGCAGTAGTCAGGCAGCACACTCATAAAAAAAAGAAGGACAGTATTTATTACAGGGAAGAAATAACTGAAGGTAATATATATTGTTGGTGGAGTTCTCCCCTCTGTTAGTAATTCATTTGTTGTCCACTTTTGAAAATAATTGCAAAAAGCTGAACAGCATTGAAGGTAAAGGGAAGGGCATTTCTATCTTAAAAGTAATATAATTCTGTGACAATTTAAGTGCTTCCTAATGCTCTCCTACCTAGCTGAAACTTCTGACTACCATTACTCTGATAGCAGGTGCTGCTTCAGGAAGCAAAACCAGGGGGATCTTCATAATTTTTCTGTGTTTACCAAAGATCAGAATGGATTTTCTCAACATTTAGGTTTTTAAAGAAGTGCAATTAATATACACATTAGTAACAAAGCAGCTGTGAAGCTCTGCAGGAATTCCATCAACAAGGAAGCAAGCAGGATGAGTATAAAGAACCAGCTGGTTAATCAGAGGAGAAGGCAACTTGTTGAAGAAGCTGTCATCCCTGAATCTTCAACTGGTGGGTCATTTTGTTGTCGGCAGAGACTCCTTACATTAAGTGTCATTTTTGCTCTCGCTGCTTAATCAGTATGACAGCTTTGGTTCTAAATGCAGTGAAAGTCTTGGCCCTAATTTAAATTATTCCCTGATAATTTATTTAGAAATATTAAAAAAATGGAAAGGGAGTAAAATTCAGATGTACCAGATAGATACAATCAATTTTTAACTCTGGATGTAAACTTTAGTCTTAAACCATTGAGATTATACATGTAGTCAATTTCTGCAGTCTCTAGTAATTGTTTTCAGGTTATTTGGTGGTGGTAGTTGTTTTCCGAATAGTTTTCATGTCATGAGTTTCTTGGAGTAATTCAAACAGAAATACAGTATTTCAGGTGTGCGTTATCATTGTATAGTTTAATGTATATTCAAGTGATGTTTCTGCTTAGTCTCTGGAATGATATTGCAACAGTATGAAATTTTTTTTTGATCCGTTTGTTTCACAGGCTGCTGCTTTGGAAGTCTGAGAAAACGTTTCTGTTCTTTAAATTGCTGTTTCCATAAGCAGTTTGCATATGAAGTTAAAAAAAAATAGGGAAGGGGGGCTTTTTGCAGTTAATATTATTTATTTTAATGAAAAGGCAGTAAAGCAGTCATCTCTGACTCATGGCAGGCAGACAACATGTTATTCTACAGACCTTTTGGCATTATTCAAGTCACAAGGAATAATTTAAAAGAAGAACCAACAGTATGAGAGCCAAGTATCATATATCTGTATTACTCTGAAGCTCAGTGCATCAAGGAGAGCTTGGAGAGTGTTGTAGCAAGTGGCTCTATGGAGCAAATGAATACTGAAGAAAAGGGTGTCAGTACAAGGGTTAAATAGAATTTGCATGCAGTAGACAAATATGATTTGGAAAATTTTATCACTGGGCCACATACAATGAATGATAAAGTTTTAACAGGAAAGCTGGTTCCCTTGGAAATTTAATCCAAACTTTTTGATTGAAGCAGAGGAAAGATACTGTCAGAAATTGTAGAGAAGCAGTAAAGGAAAATCACTGAACCACAAGAATCACAATTTCTTCAGTACTTCGGCTTCCTTGAAAATACAAGTTAGATCAAAATTTAACATCATTTGAAATTAGTGAAAAAGGCAGTGGGATTCTTAGGTCCTTTCTCCCTGTGAAATAACCATGGGTTTTCTGAGTAGGCTGCTCCCTATGACATTCAATTTAGATCACATTAAATTATACAATGAGAAAAGTTATTTTAATAGAAAATGGGCTTTGGATTATCATGGACAGATCAGAAAAGTGAAAGGGAGACATCATTATACTTGATACAAGGCATAAAAGAACTATGTCCAGAATCATACAATCATTAAATGGTTTGGGTTGAAAGGAACCTTAAAGATCATCTTGTTCGAGCCCCTTGGACATGGGCAGGGACACCTTCCACTAGACCAGGTTGCTCAATGCGCCAACCAGCTGGGCCTTGAACACATCCAGAGATGGAACATCCACAACCTCCCTGGGCAACCTGTTCCAGTGTCTCGCCACCCTAACACTAAAGGATTTCTTCTGTATATCTCACCTAAATTTCCCCTCTTTCAGTTTGAACCTATTACTCCCTGTCCTGTCACTACAGTTCCTGACACAGAGTCATCTCCAACTTCCCTGTAGGTTCCTCCAGACCCTGGCAGGTTGCTGTGAGGTCTCCGCACAACCTCCTCTTCTCCTGGCTGAACAGCCCCAACTTTCCCAGCCTGTCTTCATAGGGGAAATACTCCAGTCCATTTCTCAGCTTCTCTGGACTTGATCCAACAGTTCCACGTCCTTCTTATTTGGGGGCACCAGAACCAGAAACACTTGTAAAAAGGACTCCAGCCTAAATCATCCATAGCATTTGAAATGTGGAAACTATTTAATGAGACAGTACATGTATTGTGAGAGTGGCAAGGCAGTACTGCTGAATGGCTCACAGTACTCAAAAGCAGTTCAGATACATTCTAGCATGTTAATTCAGGAAACTGCACTCCTTAGCAGTTTCCTGAAATAATTTAAAGAAAATGCACAACTTTTCTTTACTCACTGTATACACCTAAATAATGAGACGGCTGGGAACTTGATATATAGAGATTTTGGAGAGTTATGATAGAAATATTTATGAATGCTTAATCTCATTTGCATGACTACAATAAACAGGGAAAAAACTCTGCTATTCATGGCATGTCCTAAATGCAGGAAATGTAAATTGCAGGGAAATCATGATTTGAAGACCCAACCTGTGTGCGTGGCATGCTTCTGTCTGTAAATCAGAAGGACTAGTATATAATATTGCTGAGCCCTTCAGTGTGGAAGAAAAGATATGGACAATTAAGAAAATAACTGTAGTTCATTGACTACTGCAGAAATAATTTAATTATACATATGGTATATATCTCGTTATACCTTCCTCTGCTTAAAAAAATGGTTGCTAAATAGCAAAGCTTAAAAGGCCAGGTATTATGCAGGCATTTGATAAATTGCACTGTGCGTGGAAGGTCAGGGTCTCAGTAATTTGTTTCTCATAATACCTCAGTTAACTAGAAACCAAAAGTTTTTAGAAACAAGCATATGAAATTCCTCAGATTTCAAACTATGACTTTTAAGGAGAAAGTAGTCATTTTAGATTCAGTTATGGTAACTTTTAATGCTGTTCTACCCAAATTTAAATGTATCATTATGGGTTTTAAGTGATACCTTAGACAATAAATTATTTGGAAAGTCAAGTAGCCATTTCTAGGACTTTTAAAGAATAAGTGTTCTTTTTGTTTGGTTGGGTTTTTTTGAGCAGTAACCAAAATGAACCCCTACTCATGTAGAAATGCTGTGAGAAAGAACCCTGACGTTTTCATTCTCGCTGGTATATCCCTTATGTTATATTTGTCTTCCTGTATTTTATTTATGTGGTATATCTGACATTTTTTCCTCACTGGTCTCTATGAACACTTATGCCTGCATAAAATAGATTAAACGAAAACTTCCTTCCCAAGGTCAGCTTCAGTTTCTTTAAAGTCAAAGTGAGGACCATCTATCTTTAGCAGTAAAATTAATGATTGCTAAGGATGTTTGCATAGTGGAGAAACCTAAGCTAGTTTGAAGTTACCTTCTTCACTTGTAAATATCTGGTGTATGGCCATGGCATCAGAGATCTGAGCACAGTTTAATTTATCCTGGCTCTTATTTGGCTTTAGAGTCTTGTCCTACTGAGCAAACCTGTTGAAAGCCAACTCAGTGGCAGTCTCTGCTGGCTCTGTAGTGCATTCACTACTCTTCTTTTTAAGTAATAGAAAAGGTTGCTTAATTCTCTGATTGCCACTTAGGACAGATACTGAATTATCTAGATAAATACAGGGTAGAATTGCAATCTCTACTGTATATTTTGGCATGTTTTATACTGCTGTGTATTAATGAAAAAAAATTATTTATCAGATAAATACAGTATATTTCTAACTGAATGACTAAGAGATAGTGCCTATGAGAGAGTTTTTCCATACAAAAAGAAGAAATATTATAGCCAAATTCTGCATTTATGCTTTTATTTCAGGAACTTCAAGATCTGACTATATGTAAATTGTTGTGGGGTTAGTTGGAAAAAAACTGAAGTGACTGATGAATATATGCAGCTGTTTATAAAATAAAAGGCTAGGCTGTATTTGAATGTGGTTTCCTTTCTAATAAGTACTTATTTCAGTGAACTAATAAACATAAAACTTCAAAAGGCAGCTTATATTAAACATCAGTCTTTTAGGTTATTCATTTACTCCATTCGGATTTATGGTTAAAATATTCCTGTCAGAAGTAAAGTGCCATTTATCTAATCCAGTTTCCTATGAAAATACAATTAGGTGATTTTGGAAGACTTCAATTACCTAATTGTATAAGAGAATAATTTATATCTCACAGTCAGTAACCTGAGATGCTGATTATTACTCAATTTTCAGTGAAAGATCAGTCAACCTACCCGAGGCACTACATACCTTGAAACATCTCTGTATATTTTTCTAAGAGTGTCAAATGAATAGTGACCTGTGAAATAAAGATCAATATGCTGTGACATAGTATTTTCATAATCACAAGGATGAATTTATCATTTGCTTCAGCTAAATGAAAATAAAAATTTAACACTCCAAGGCCATCTCGCTTTCAGATTACTTTTGGCAAGACTCCACAAATTCATAACTTTTAAATAAATGTAGCGTTTCTTCAGATTACAACAGCTAAGTACTTGCCAGTTTATTTGTCATTTCCTTATCACCCAACGTATTTTGCTAATCTCATCTGAAAGGCTGTTCAGAAAGTGACTCTTAATTCAAAGAGTCAGTTGTTGGCTTTCAGGGTGTTGAACAAACACCATGTAAAGTTGAGGGACATTTTTCAAGAGCAGCTTCCAAACATTAAAGGTGTGATTTATGCCTGTAACTCTGATATTTTGGGCGAAATCTTTGCCTTCTGAAAATTAATGGCAAAACTCTCGTTAACTTCAGTTTAGCCAGATTATCAGCATTAACTTGTAAAACACTCATGAAGTGATCTTACAGCACTAAATTCTGACAATTCACCATAATATTAAAAAATCCCAAATTTTGCTATTTGGTTATTATGCAATCTCTCAGGTATTTAAGTCTGTAATTTTTCTTTGAAGGATATGAATTAATTGCAAATAGCATAGATTATAACAATAATTACTGTCCTTAAATTTTTTTTTGGTTAAAAAGTTCTTCAGTGGTTGATCTTTAAACATAGATCCGTTTAATGCACTCTTTGACACATAGAGTCACTGAGAAGGGTACTTCAGCTCTAAAGAGCATCAAATGACTTGCAGGTTCAAAACAAATAAGAGGTGGTACTTAATCATAGAGCAGGTGTTCAGGTCACGGGCTTCACAAGAGTTCAAAAAGCTGTTAGATAAATCCATGCAATAAATATACATTGTAATAACATGCAGACATACATGTGTGGTTTAGAGACTCCTGAATGTCCCAAGGGAAGGTAAGTAAAGAAACTATCACTTCCTATGCCCCTTGGTAAGTTACCATAATAGCCCATCAACGTATTTTTTAAAAAAACCCTCTTCTTTAAATTCAGAGTTTTTCTAGCTTTGGCTTCAATTTGCACCTATCTGTATGTCATTCCTTGTAAGCATAAAAAGGTATTTACTATCCAAAATACATTTCCTAGAGAGATACTTATAGTCTTGATTTGAATAGATCAGTCCTCCAATCTCTTCAATCTCTTTTTTTTTTTCCACAGAGTATTTTAATGTCTTGTTATAAGGCATGATGGGCATATTTTTCGGAAGTTGTATAGTTACTGTTAATTTTTTTTCTCAATTCTTTTAAGTTCCTCAGTATCTGTCTTGAAGAACGGACACCAGAAAATAGACAGTATTTCCCTTCTAATTTTCCTAACACTGTATTCTGAAATAAAATCAGTCTTGCATTAGATTTAGATATTATCCTGCTTATACATTCAAGGATTGTATTCACACTCTTAGGTAAAGCATCACAGTAGAAGGTGATCTTCATTTGATTACTTTCTATGACTCCTCAGGCTTTTCAGTTCCTGCTTCCAGGACAGCATCTCCGTCTTGTAATTATGCCCTGCGTTCATCCTTCATTCGTGAATAAGCTTACATTTCTTTATATTATGATATGTGGTATTTAAAAGGATCCTTTTCATCAAGAAACTCTGTGACTGGTCTATCTCCTGCAATCATGTTTTCCCTAAAGACTTGATTAAGGGTGACCACATCTCAGACTTGTCCTTACCTGAAAAGCAATAGAATGTCATCATGTTTTAGTCTTACACCAGAGCCAACAATGAGCTAAAGGAATTTAATTTCAATGTTTCCATAATGTCAGGCTGTCATTTCATATGTTTATGGCCATATAAGGTTCATCATTGCACCATGAGGCTTGAACTTTGTCTGATCAAGTCTACTTCACAAGAGGTTAATAGTTCATTGATAGTGAAATTTAGCACTAGTACAGGTTGTTTATTGCCAAGAGATGAGAGGAATCTTACCAAAAATTGTTAAAATTCCCAAAAAGCTGGGAAGTTGATAGTCTGAGGGATTCTTGAAATAAATGAAGACTAGTAATATTTATTGAAGGGGAGAATAAAAAAATTTTAATCGAAGCAGGACTTCTTCTGGGGAGAGGGAAGGACAGTGCAAACTGAATTTCTGTATATGAGGCTGTTTTATATAGATTATTTTCTTTATATTTTACTAGGTTTTTCTCAAGGGTGTTTTTAGAATAAGAGTCGAACAGGACATCCTATCCCTTTGTGTAGGGCTTTCTTGAAAACTGAATTACCAGACAACTTCTTCAGTATAGAATTTCTTTGAAATTTCCAGAGCATCCAAAGGATAATAGAATGTGTGACTGCTAAAGAGGATTATTTTGGAATTTTCAATTTTGTCTATGTAGAAGTTACATCCCATATTGCATGCTGCAAAATGGCAGGAATACTACCATTGAATGCTAATGGTGATGGCAATGTTTGCAGCACTATAATTCCAGCAATCTTTGTGTCATCTGTAATTGTTGACAGTAATTATAATAATAAATTTTGAATTAAATTATGAATAAAATAAAATAATTAATAAATTAATTGAATTTTTGTTAATTAGATTGTTAATAAAGCTATGGTCTGGACACTGGTATAAACCAATGAAATATTTTTCTAAATGATGAATGAATGTTGAGATCCAACAATTAATCAGTTTTTTAATTCTTTAACTTTTGTATAAATGTATTTCTAGTAAGAAAGCTATGGAGAACTAAGACATATACTTTACAGAATACCATTAATACCATTTTGTCAGCCTAATTTATCACTGCATCAAATAATTTTGCCAAGTGTATTTAATAAAACTTAGCCCTGTGTGTTAATGTCATTAATGGAATTGCTGTCTTCTACCAGCTTCTGTCTCAGAAATAAATATTAACAGTTTTTACTCTTCAGAGACCTTTTTTGACTATTGGAATATTCACTTTACGATATAATAATATACAAATTAGCTTATTTTTCTTACAGTCACAAGAAGTAGGTCATCTGTTAGCATAATCTTTGTTTCAACATAAGCTTCCAGCATGTGGAAGGTCATGGGGCACTGGGGGAAATTTTAAATGTCAGCTTGCCCTATCTTAAGGCTTAGAGGTCTTGGGCTGCATGTTGTACTATGAAACTTTGAGGATCTCTGCCACAGGTGATTGAATTTGGGGAATTAGGCATGAAGTGTAGGATCTAAATTAGTGCTAAAAGTGTTAAATTTGCACAGGTCATACTGTAATTAACTTTTACCTCCTGTTGAATAGATATCATGATACTTGTTCTTTTTAAAAAACTGAGCTCCTTGTATAGAATCACTACACAAAAAAACATTTTTTATTCCATTATTTCTTTGTACAGAATTCAAATTTTAGGACTCTTGAGCTCTTCAAAAACAATATTGGTGTTGGATATCTACAGTTAAGTATGTCTGTTTTGCATAGTCTTTTGGGTTTCAAATACCAAATCTCTTCCCTTACAGAGAAGTCGATCAGGATTCTGATGGCTGCATCAGCTTCAAAGAGTTTGAATCTGCAGTGAAGTACGGACAAGATGAAGTATCACCAGTGTACTTTGCCTAAGGAATATTTTCTGGTAAAAAGACAAAGTGAAAACTTCAGATCTCAAGATATTTAAAAATCAATGAAACTTCATTTGTTTCAGCCAGCATTTTAAGAACTTTGACTGTAAGTGTAGCTCTGAAGAACAGCCTTTGAAGATTTACTGTTGACAAGTTGGGTGTATTAATTTACATGTGTATATGTGTATAGAATGCTTAAAATATTTGAAATCTCAATTGATTCACAATCACCCTACTTAGGAACTGTTACTCTGTACTTTTTCTTTTTGACTTAACAGACAAAAAAGGAGCAATTCTAATTTCCAGTTACTGTGAAATTTACTTTTTCAACAGCCTTTGTTGACAGACCGAAGTATCTCACATGTATAGAAACATGTAGATTAAATTTATAGTAGATAATACCTGTTGTTTTGGGTTTTTTTATCAGTAGTATATTTGTCTTCCCTTTACTCTTTTACTTACATATATTGTTCTTTTTTATACATTACACATTGTTTTTAATTTAACATTTATTAGTTAATTAGCTACATGATTTAGTTCTGAATAATTACCAAGAAGTGTATATGTAAGGAAGCAAGCATAAATACTTAGCTTTTTAAAAGAATTTTTAAAATAGAATTAAAAATAAGTCTTTTAAGTGTGCATCATGGACGTCAGTCCTGCAGGCTGAAAATTCTGCGTATGCAAACCTTCAGCTGACTTTTAGGGAAGAATTTGGAGATATATCTATTTGGAACATATCTATTTACACTAGCAAGATGACAGAATTTCCCAATAATTGAGGGACAGTATAAGGTAGAAGCTGTCATTGTCTATGAAGTTGTCTTCCCCCCTCTCTCTCTCTCGCTCTCTTCTGTTCAGTAACTGGGAGATGCTCTTTCCTGCTGTAACTTTATATACATCCATCCAAGCTGTGCTATAATGAGACTTATCTTTTTTAGTCAATTTATTTTATCTGTGATCACTTCCTACTGTCATCTCGTGTTCATATTAATAGTAACAGAAAATAGGGATTTCTTTATTGGCACTGTCTCTGATCATATGCCCCACGCCATGGCTTCATTTCTGTTTACCTGCCAGTTGGTAAGTTGCTTATGGTAGAGATTTTTTTTTTAGAACTGTCCAGAAGCAACTCTCTCCTCAAGAGAGCCTAGAGACTGTAGCATATACTTAATATTACTGAAAATAAATAGCAAAATAACAAATAATAATAATGATCAGTAAGAGGAAGAGAGTACCAATTTAACCCTTAAGTCAAGAGAGTCTCCAATTTCTTTCAAATTTTAGTGAGGCATTCCAGAGTACAATTTACAGGTGAAATATTTATAAAATTATATCTATGTTTTCTGTTCCTGTTACCTGTATGTTTCTCTCTAGGTACAATTAAAGTGGAATCTTTCTCTTTTTTAATTCCAAGGCAGGTAATATATAAATAATGAGAGGAAGTTGGAGACACCGAGTATATCAGCAGATATACCTGATTCTGTATATAAAAAACAGGTACCTGCTAGATGAAATGAGCTGTAACTCAAATATCGTGCTTTATGTGCTAATCAATGGGAGCAAACTGGTGTTGCCTTTGGAAGGTTATGGTAAGACATGCTAATAGATTGGAGCTTTGCCTTAGAAACGCCATTTCCCAATAGATGAATGTTTTCATAAGAGAATCATCACCATAGATGTTAATTAGCAATATTATCACATGCTCTTCTGAGATGCAGGAGATTGAATTATTATCCCACAGGGATACTTGCTACAGGTCTATGCACAGTCATGAGAAAATGTATGACAGTTTGCTGTGTTATTAATTGGACTGTAATTTTTTGTTCAGTAGACCTCAGGTTTTTTTGTGCCCAGACCCTGTACCCTTCCTAAACACTAAATCCATGCAGTATTATTTTATTGTGATGTGTTATCATTATTTATTATTTTGCTTATTTAAAAAATAATTATTTCGTTCATAAGAAGCAGCTAAAAACGCTATGGCCTCCTGTTTATATTTCTAGTACACCTGTGATTTGTTGTCTAAATAGTTGACAATGCATATGCTATATTGTACAAGTATAATATTCTGTTAAATATTTTACCAAACAGAAAGATCCTTGTATGCTTTTATTAGTAAGAAATGTACATATCTTGTATATATGGCAAAGAACTCTAGAGAAGTAAGTGCTCTTATCTTCTTTATTCCCATATGTTCTCAATCCTCATTTTCTCAAGGACTTGAAAAGGTGCTATGAGCTTGAATTGCTGAGTCAACATAAACTCCAGGAGAGGCCAATGACATTTTTTTACCATGTTGGAATTTTTTTAGAAAAGAGCAGATCTGTATAAAGGGATGATAAGTACTCTCATTTCTCCTCCCCTGGGGACTGACAGAAAGAAACTGCTGATGACCACAGTGAAGTGGAACTAAGTAGGCCATGGTGACACTTTTCCTTTCGAATACTTGAATGGAAATTAATTACTAGCTACCGCTTCTCTGGGTTTTGGCTAGCAAATTGCAGAAACACTTCGGTCATGGCTAAAAACAGGTGAAATTAGGAGTGACATTTATTAGGTCGTGGCCCATTCTCACTAATGGTTTGGGGAAAAAAACCAAAAGCAATAGCTACCCAGCTATTGAGTGGAAGAGGCTACGTGCTCCTCAGTTTTTGTTTTCTGCTGCTGGTGTTAGAGCTCAACATCAAAGGTCAACATGGAAGGGTTGGCAGAGCTAAGAGCTATGATCAACTTTAGCCTACACGCTGCAACTCGGACAACTCAGTTTGACTCCAGAGTGACATGAAATGAGACTATTCACTCATTAGCAGGTTATATTCTTATCTGCAACATTTCCAAGAGTGTAAGGACATCAATGATGAAAGTGATTTGGGCCGAGATAATAAAATTTTTTTGTTTGATCGCTGCCATCTTTGCTCCTGGGAGCCATAACTGTCTGAACCTCCAGAAGTGAAAAAAAATGAGTTGCAGTAGCTAAAGAGCCATTGCTCTCTAACAAATAGTTATTCATATACCTTATGGAGCAGGAGATGTTCAGGATTTACTTACCAGAATGTTATACTATCTTTTCAAAGTTAATGAGTACATTTGCTTTCTTACTACATAAACCTTTTCTTGTTTTCTGACACTTTATTTACTTAGCAAACAGTATTTCCTTGTTAAAAGTATCCTTTAAAAACTATTTACTTTCCAAGTGAGTAATCATCTGTTTAAATTATTTTCAAATGTATCCTTTATATGCTTAGCCAATTGCCACCATTTTATAGCAAATAGATTATATAACCATAAATGCTATCAAAGTATATTTGTTTTGTTCCCCTGGGGCTTCTGTAATTCCCTATAGTTGTTGAAATCTAGTAATCTGCCATTTCCTTTTAAAGGATTTGGATGGTTTAGACTTTTTACCATGGTCTGTACAGACCGCAAAAAGGGCAACTGTTTTAAACTGAAAGAGGGTGGGTTTAGTTTGGACAAGTTGTTCAGAGAAGCTGTGAATGCTCCATCATTGGAAGCATTCAGGGTCAGGCTGGATGGGGCTTTGAGTGACCTGATCTTGTGAAAGATGTCCCTGCTCATGACAGGGGGATGGACTAGATGACCTTTAAATATTCTTCCCAAGCAATCCCATTCTATGTTTCTATTATTTTATTTATTGAATGAACAATTGTAAAACTAGGGTCTTTGGTCAACATGACATTCCTAATGGCCTGGCCAGTGTAATATACTGAAATCTTGGAGAGTTTTCACTGAAAAAGAATTCAGACAATCAAGTCAAATATCAAGATTGGCCACGCATAATTTTTTTTTAACTTTTTACTTTTTTCCTCCTGTCAGATAATATTTCATTCATTTATTCATTAATCAGAATAATAAAAATAAATTAATATGTGCAATACATCATAGAATAGGCAGTATTTCCCTATAAGGTTCCCAAAATAAAACTTTGTGTAAAGATAGTACATTAAGTTTGTGGCAGTGTTACTGTGTCTTCTATCTTTAATCAGCTGTGTGGGTGGTGGCTGACTAGTCAGAGTAACTAGCTGACACATGAAATGAGACAGTTCAAAGAAAAGCTTTGGCATGACTCTCATTTACTATAATATATCAGCTTTACACTTCTCTGGCAATGAAATGCCATCTTAAAATCAGGATGAATTACAACTGCATTCTGCATTCCTGCTTTGATTCCTTAACACTATTCTTCGGGAAGGCTGCCCAAATGTAAAAAAGAGTCAGGCGTGTTTGTTTAATATTTTGTGTTCAGATTCCCAGTAACAATCTGAAAAAACACATTGCACCATTGTCTAAAGGAAATAGTAGTAACAACTGGAGGTTTTACTCATAGTTTTGAGCCTCTTATTTGCAAGAAGTAAAAAGTTAGTGATGAGTTTTTAAACAGCCCAGAGGTTGCACATGCATTAACATTTTGTCTCAAAGCAGTGAAGTTCTGAAGAGAATCTCCTGATCTTCCCCACTTCTGTGTATTGGTTTGGTTTGCAGAGTCATTATGGTGCATGCAAATCAAGATGCATTCTGGAGGACAATAAACTAGAAGAATAAACCATTCTGGGCCCGCATGAAACATGTGGCAATACCCAACGGAGACATGAGTCTGAACAATGACTACTTTGCACCACCACGAAGTTCTCCAAGCCTTCCTGCATATGTCAAGCAGGCCAGCTGAACATCAGCAACAAGGCATCCCATTCTCCATGTCTGGTTTTTCATTTGAAAGAAAAGCCAGCATCACTGCCCTCAAGTGTCCTCTTGGGTTTGTTTCTGTGGCTCAAGGCCTTTCTTAGTCCTTTCAATGGGAGCTCTGGATATTGATCAAAGTTAGAGTGGGGGCAGATTTTGTCAGCCTGTTCCAGTGCCTCACCACTCTCACAGTAAAGAATTTCTTCCTAATATCTAATCTAAACTTACTTTCTTTCAGTTTGACACCATTCCCCCTTGTCCTGTCACTACATTCTCTCATAAAAAGTCTCTCTCCAGCTTTCTTGTAGAATCCCTTCAGGTACTGAAAGGCAGCAATTAGATCCCCCCAAAGCCTTCTCTTTTCCAGACTGAACAAACCAAATTCTCTCAGCCTTTCCTACTAAATTACTGGTTTTGCACTGAAGTATTTGCTAATGTAGAGTTAGTCAGGAAGTCTGGTGTTTAAAATTGCTTTAATACCCATGCTGTGGAGAACATTTCGGCCCTAGTCAAATGATACCTCTCACTGTCACCAGGGAGGAGTATTTCTGTGTGCCCCAGTATTTCTGTGTGCCCCAGTCAAGTTTGCATTTGTTTATAAGATTCTTTTGAAGACTAATTCTGATTCATATAAATTTAATTTACTGTTGGCTTTACTATATGCAACAAAAAGTTGAATAATGTGGACAAAGATGGCTTACAAACTATGAAAATTAAGACACCTACAATGGTACATCTTAGAACGAGTTGCTGTGTTAAAAGATCTGAGATAGGTCTCCTTAGAAAAGGAGCTGCAGAACATTTATGCTAGAAAGGAAAAAAAACCTTCTAAATACTTAATCTTTCTTGGAGAAGAAAGCTGTGATAGATGTTAAATAATTGTGAAATATTCAGTGACATATTGAGATGTAACAGATGCTATGGCATCATGTTATAGTCAAACATTGTACTAATTTTGTAAGTGTCATATATTTGTTAGCATTCCTATTTCTGGCTAAGGGCAATCTTAAGAGTCAGTAATATGAAATCTAGTGATAGAAGAGTACAAATAACAAGTCATTTGAAGTTCTGCTTACCCACTCTTGTTGGGAAGGCAGCATACAGACATATGTATCTATTTCAAAAGGCCTCAGAAGCTGAATTACATGAAATTTTGACTTTTTACAGGACTGGCTTGGAAGAGGAAAGCCCTATTCCAGAACTGATATCCTCTGCCAAAAGAAAGCAGCTCTGAGACAGGACCACAAGTATCCCAGATTTTTCAAGTCCTCATTTGGAAGACAGGTAAACTTGATCTGATAAACTAGCATATATATAAGGAACAGGTTTTAAGCTTTCTTGTTTTTTCTGAGAGGGTCTTGGTCTGAATCAATACATTTAATTAAATGTTTTGGGAGAGGAGGTGTTATTTGGTTTTTTTTTCATAGTTAGCTTTGTGAAATGAACACTTTTTATTGGATATTTTAATAATACCCTGAAGTCAGACCTGCATGAAAAATTACAGAACAGTACAAATGATGGAGCCCAAAAAACCTTTCTGGACAGAGACAAAATTTCACCACATGAAAGATCAAAAGCAGAGTCCTGAAATTTAAGATGAATGCAAGAAAATTGTAATTGTACTACGAGACAGATCTAAGATCCACCTCTTCCAAAGTGCAGTCTCTGTCAGTTGGTAGCAGTGGTGATGTAGCAATAGGGGTGTAGAAGAGTGATGCCTCCCTAACATGCTCTGTGTGTCCAGCAGGCAGAGGTTTGCCTCTCCCCTCCATCATGTACTGTTCTGTAGACGTGATTCTGTTCTCAATCACACCTGCTCCTTTCTATTTGTCTTTTTTTCAGTCCTGCTACAGTCTTTTTGAGATGATCAGAACTATGCTTGCTGCTGAGATTGTGGAAATAACTGTGGCTTTATATAGCAGCATAATAATGTTTCCCATTTTATGTTCTATAGCTTTTGTATTAAGAATTTAAGATTCAGTAGTGAAATGGAGGTAAAGTTAATTCAGAAATAATGTTAGGAAGCAGTTAGATTTCTCTTCATTTTTGCCATGATCTTCATTCATACATGATATATAATTGTACTACCATAAACAAAAATACATATATATATGATATATATAATAAATAAGAAAAAAAAATTAGAAGTCAGACTAGTTATAATATTTAAGCACCTAAAACATTAGGAAGGTGGCTCTTGTAATCTGCAAGGTGATTGAGGCAGCTAAGTGCTAGCTTGTACTGAAATCTAATAGTACATTACTTTGAAAACCCTGCAGGAATTAGCCTGCAGCCTAAGGGCTCTTGAAAATTAGACACTTCATATGAATAAATAGGAAAAAGGAGAATTTTAAAAATCAGACACATATCATGGAAAGCCTCAGTCACGCAGTTCACTGAGAACATGAGGTAGATCCTCAGGCTGGTACTTGACCACTGGTGGATTTATAGACTATAGAGCTATATAATGCAGAATGCTGCCTAGAAACAAGGTTTGAGGTCTATGCTCTGCTGTGGTGATGCAGCTGTGCTGCTCCGAGTGGGAGGAGTCCTCCCAGCATCTGCTGAGAACCCTCTGCACTGCTGTCCCGTGCTCCAGCTGCCCTGTCAGGCAAGGCGTGTTCAAATCTCTACACAGTGTGTTATGATCAGACTGAGTCTGCTTCATAGAGAGATTTGCTCTGTTCACAGTGATCCATGAGAACAGCTGCAGATTTCTAAACTTAGCAAATCACCTAAATTTACTGGACCTTAAGAAAAGTGAGTCATATAGATTTATTTAAAAATCATTTAATACTGACACTTACTAGGTGCTTTGAAAAAGGCTGGTCAGAAACTATGTTAGCGTTGTTGCTATAAGTATAATGTTTTGCTCCTAATTGTGAAAACTGCCATGATCTACACGTTGGGATGATGTGTTAAAATTTAGATCAGGAAAAGACCAATTTTTGACGTACAGAACAGAAGTCTGTAAGTCAAGGGTGAGAAATCATGTTGGATCTCTACCTGAGAGCTCGTCATGGCAAAAAGAGCAGTAGAATCACAAAAAAAATATATTTGTAACTCTCTAATTTTTACCAGCTCTCCATTGCAGTGATTCATCACTGCAGTTCTTTGTTCTCCATGACAGTTCTCTACCTATAATATGGAACAAAAAAAATTTAGAAATGGGGTACATAGGGCAAGGGACATAAAGAAATTCAGGCACCTTTGTCCTCCTGAAATAATATGAACTTCAGAAATGCCCTATGGGTCAGGTGTGTGGTCCATTAAGTTCAATAGCCTGCCTCTAACTGTGCTCGTGGGAAACACTATTTGGAAAGGGCACAGAAGCCAGGGTGTTGGCTGCAGTTCAGTCCCCTCGTACTGCTGCAGCATCCACAGACACCAGATTAAGAAAGCTGGAGGGCACGCTGATAGTCTTAAAGACTTATGAGGCAAAACCCCCAAACATTTACTTTTACCAGAACTGCAAAGCACAAGCTAAGCTAAACTTGAAATGGCTGGGACTCTTCCAATCATAGTTGAAAAAACAAAACCTAGACTCTCTCATAAGAAAATGTAAACAGTCAAAGACTTTCTAAGTATATTTATGATCTTTTATATGGATATATCATTCAGTATTCTTTTACAGCATGCTTCTTTCTCCTAGGAAGCATATAAATGAGATTACATTTTAGCTGCTAATTAATAGTGTTCCACAGCCTTCTGACAACAGAGGAAATTCTTCAGTGTCAGCTTTGCTCTCCCTTGCACCTACTTTCTTTGAAATTACTTTTATCATGCTTTCAGCAAGACTATAGCTCTTAACAGGGGCCTTGGTATCAAAGATGGAAAGATTCAAAGATGGACTTGCACACAGAAATCCTTCAGTTATATTTTACTTCAAAACTTCTATCTATTTGGGCTAAAAATGAGAAGATTATTTCTCTCAATGACATACCCCTGTATATCACAAAGATGTTCCCAATGTGGTTTGTGTATTGCATTAAATACGTTCAAATGTGGTAAAAATAATGAACTGTGCACTTAATTATTTGCGGGTCTTCAATAATCTGCAAACTAACACAATCATTAAAAAGTATAACATAATAATAAAAAAACCCAAAAACAAAAATGTAAGTCTTCTATAAAACTGTTCAGGAAAGATTCCTCATAAATTTCTAAATGAAGGTATGCTGCATTGCTTTTATACCATAATTTCAAGATCTGATGCCACTTAGTATGGGATCAAATCCCTCACAGAGGCTGTCATATCAGACCAACATTAATAGTTGGACCTGGTGATCTTAAAGGTCTTTTCCAAAGTAAATGCTCCCATGATTCTATGATTAATACAGCAGACTCATAATTCCAAGTTTATATACAAGGACTGATTTTTAAAAATATGTTGATTGACATAATTATAGTCTGCTTCATCACGACCATACTGTGATTTTTTTATTGACTGGGTATGGTATTGTCTCATGCAATATCTGCATTTCTTATTTATATTTGGTCCTTTTTATGTCATTCTTGCACTGTAAAGGGATGTTAGAATGAGTGTAAATGTGCTTTATACTCCATTTATATTTCTAGAATGGTATAAAATGAATAAATGAAGAACATAAGCAAGGTTATTTTATGTAACTTTGTATGTGTTTAAAGTTGTGGGCTTCTCTGTGAGATTGTACAGAGTATCTCAGATTCCAGGAAATATTACATCTTCCCAAGTGAATGGCAATAATTGAAGTACCTATCTTCCATCTCTCACTTTAGAGGTTTTCTTCACTCCCTGTGTTACACAATCGTTATGGATGTGACATCCTGTTATTACAGGAAAAAGTGGAGATTTCCAGGAGATAAAATCTCAATTAATACAAGGACCCTTTGAGCATACATCGCTGGGAAATATAGCTACAAATTCTTCTGAAGGAGAATCTGAAGCCAAGACAAATGTTAAACAGATTGCATTTCAGTGTTTTCCAGAGGTAACCTGAATCTTCATACTCTTACATGGATAACTTCAAATTCATTTCTACTTTCTTTTCTATTTACTTTTCAATAGCATGAATTTAGTTTACATTATTTTAAACAAGATTTAGACTTCTGTTGATAAAGTTGTTATATACAAAGAGGAGGTTTAAGCATTTTACTGTCTTTTAACAGTCCTGCTGATTGTATAGCAGAAATGCTGCTAGAGACTTACTAAAGGCACTGCCTTGAAGAATAGAACTGAAAAGGACCCAGAAACAAAGTAGACCAAGCCTGTCAGTGTCACATCAGGCTGACCAGAGCATCTCAGGACAATTGAGAAACCTTGGAATATGACACTAGAAATGCATTTCAAGTATTGAGGGAGATACACAAACAAATTAATTTGTGGGTTTCATATGAAAGAAGTTATAGTAACATAAAACTATTTTGGGTTTAGACATGATTGTAATATTATTTGTGTCTGCTGATTTGCATTCCATTTCATTCCATGTAAATCCAGCACTGGCAGGACTACATAGGCACCAGTGAAGGTAAATGTGGAATTTTCAAAAGTATGAAACTTAGAGCCATGACTCACTGAAGTTACATACAACACATTTCTGAAGACCTTAGGGCTTGACTTGGGACAAAAAGATACACATGAGCTAATTTTTGTCAGTCAAAAGTAGCTGAAACTAAGATGCTTTCAAATATCTGAGCTAATTATTTTCTTGCTAACTGTAGATGTCTCTATGTTGTGCTCCACAGCAGAGAAATACCCCTGCACATTTTTCAATATCCCATCCATAGCCAGTGGAATCAGAGGTGTCAGAGAAGATTTTATTTTGTCAGCATAATCTTGAATGCTCATGATATGTATGAAAACAGTAATCTAGTTACACATCAACTGTTGGAAGTTTTGTTGGAAGATTTGCAACTACACAAAACATATTTTTACTTACAACTTATATTTAGTTCAAAAACCATTGCTGCCCAATAAACAAGAAATACCATGATGCCATTTTGTAGTCACTATTCAGAGCATAGCAGTTAATCTAACTCTACAGTTACATTGGTACTGTATATTAGAAAATACATTTGATGTTCACTTACCTGCAATATAGGGCTAGGGTTATCTTAAACTTGGCATTTTTATGCCTTTTAAAGCCGTCATGCTGTAAACTGCATGCAATCCAGTAAAAAAAATGCTTTTCTTTCCTTTAAATACAGTTGATCACTATTTCAGGAATATTTACCACATCAGCATCTATCCTTACACAGGATCCCAGTAGGCAAAGTACTCTGCAACTATGTCTAAGAGGGTCTCTGGCTCTCAGAATAGGGTACGTAGTTCATCTTTCATGCTGGTGAGATAAAATACTTACTCCACTGTTTTATGACTGATTTTACTTATCTCCAGCTATGCAAATACCACATTTTTGCATGTTTTGCAAAACCTGTTAACGCCTCTTCCTGAATCAATCAACAGCAAACCTGAATATTTCACCTCTGTGAAACAGTCTCTGTTATTATTGTAAAAATCACATGGGCAACAGTAGGCTGGCAATCTATGTTTGATGTTTCTCCTCCCTGCAGCAGATAATATATGTGCATAATTGCTCAAGTGCCATCTGGTTGCAACTTAAGATGTGTTGCTCATTGATAATGAAAGCACTGATTCGGTCCCACACATAAAATGGAGGTCTGTTTAATACAAGTATGCATGATTTTGTAGGACCTTGATATAAAAAAAGAGCAATGCCTTGTCAAAACCTTTTAAGAAATGCATATTTAATAATAGTTTTTCTAAATAGCATGAAAATATGGCTGAAAGAGACCTGATTGTTTTGGAATTGAAAAATTTAATTGGTGCTGTGAGCATGGAGTGGCAGCATGAAGCTCTCAGCCCATTTAATCACACTATAGGGCCCCATAGGGCTTCCCTAGCACAGAGGAAAGGAGAGGGAAGAGTGAGGTTAAAAGGTGATTGGGGCTCAGGCCAGAGTGCACTGCAGTAAATGGCAAAACTCCCTTTGACACTTATGTATATGTCACTGCCCTTGTCTGCTCAAACCTGGGGTGGTGTCAGAGCAATTAGAAAAAAAAACCCAGGAAGAAGTGACAACTGAGCAAAAATATTATTCAAATACACGAAAGACTTGTGGATATGAGAAAAACCCCATAATAATCCTTTTCTTCATGTCCATTGATAGTGCAAAAAGTAATGTGATTAAACTGTGGCAAGTGAGATTTACTTTAAAGCAGGGAAAACTCTTTAATGAACGAGGAGTGACTGGCAGGGATCTCTTGCCTGAAGCAGTTGTCAAGTGCCCATTAACAGGGAGGCTCTAGAAGACATTGAACACATACCTGCCAAGATAAGCTTAGCCCATTCTGCCATGGGGCAGGAAGATGAAAGAATGACCTCTGAGATCCTCCCAACCCCTGCTGTGGTCCTCTGTGTTCTGCATGGAGACTCCAAATCTCCCATGCCTTTGTAGCAACATTTGTGCATAACTTGTCATTTCAAGGAGCAATGGCCTTAGCAGTTCTTCCCTGTGACCTGTGTTTGAGATGAGAAAAAGGTGAAGCATTTTATATTTGGTTTTCTAAAATCAGTTTTTAAATTTGCTTGTCTATCTGATAATGTTCATTTTAAACACAGATTATTGCCATTCCAAATGTGTGCAAAAGTGATAAGGGAGGTGACTAGCAGCTTATTATTAATTTGCTGTTTTTATTTTCAGGAAATTAACATTCTGGCAAGAAATTTAATTGGACTTTTGTTAATTCTCACAGTGATGCTTTGGTTTTTCCTTTTGGGACTGGAGAGAAAAGCCAGCATCTGGTGTCTGAGGATGCTAGGGATTTACACCATATTATGTCTAATATCTCTACTGTAAATAAACAAAATGAATAATTAAGTGAATAATGAAGTGTCTTGAATGAAGGCTTCTCTGACGGTATCTATGGAATGTTTCTACTCCTGTCATTTGTTCTCTGTTGGGCATCTTGGGCAGCACATTGCCCATATGAATATTTGCAATGCATTTTTTTCAAGCAGAACCCAGAAATAATATTAACAAAGGCTGCAGATATGCAGAGATGCTTTTGCTCTTCAGAGCTCTATCTGTCTCTATGAAAGGGGCAAACATAAGAATAGGAGATTTCGTGTCATGGCCCCAAGGACACTGACAGGCCTGACTGCCCCTGCCTGGTTTCCCCCAAGGCCACCCCCACCTTGCTTATGGCTCAGGACCCCATGTCAGCCCCCGAGGGCCATCAGCCCCTGCCCCAGCAATGCCACGGCAGGGCTGGTCTCCAGCACCCACAGCCCTGCCCAGCCACGGGCACCGACAAGCCTGGCATACCTCTGGACTCGTGTTCCCAGCTGGCGCCCGGCCTGAGCTCGGCCTTGTCCCCAGGGACGTGCCCGATGCCCAGCTTCCCTCATCAGCTCCTCCCAACACACCACGGCTTGGCAGCGTGTTGAACTTGGATGGAACTACTGGGTGGAACTAAGGGACCACAGTCTTGTGAGGAGCAGCTGAGGGAGCTGGCGTTGTTTAGCCTGGAGAAAAAGAGGCTCGGGGGAGACCTTACTACTCGCTACATCTATCTGAAAGGAGTTCTATCCAGGTGGATGTTGGTCTCTTCTCCCAGGTAACAAACGACAGGACAATAGGAAATGGCCTCAACTTGTGCCGAGGGAGGTTTAGATTGGATATTAGGAAAACTTTCTTTATGGAAAGGGTGGTCAGGCGTTGAAACAAGATGTGCAGGTGGAGTCACCATCCTTGGAAGTGTTCAAAGGACATGTGCATGTGGCACTTAGGGACATGGTGTAGTGGTGAAGATGGTCATATGAGGTTAATGTTGGACTCAGTGCTCTTAGAGGTCTTTTCCAGCCTTAATGATTCTGTGATTCATGAGTTTGTCGGATGCAGATGGTACCTTCCATACATAACAATTTTGCAATGGAGGGAAATGTTCAAATCGCTGGTACATCAGTGGCACGAAGGGCAACTCTTCTCACAGTCCATGCAGCAACTAAGGACAGAGCAAGCAGCAGGAGCTGCTGGCTTCAGCCACAGACCTGCCTCAGCCATTGCTGAACAATTGCTTCTTTTGTCTGTTCATTGCATTTTTAAAATACAAATTTGAAGTAATCTGGTTTGTTGATTTGATTTGCTTTTACAAAAGAAAAGGTGACAACACAAGTGACTACTTGATATCTCTGTAAATGTGTGGTATCAGGCAAAGTAAAGGTATATTTGGGTTTTTTCCCTTTGAATACTTTATTAACATTCCTTTGATTAGCACTGAGCAAGCTGAGACCTGAATGTCTGGTGCTGTGCTGAGGCAACAGGAGACACCTCCCTCAGCCAAATTTCTAGTGAACTTTCTGAAGACAACAATGAGGCAAGAGCCACAGGATTCCACAGGGGAACACCACCATCTCCTGACCATCCTTTAGATAAGTTACTGGGGAAACCTGACACTGAGGCAGCTGGATTCTGTGTCTGGAATTAACATTATCTCAGCTTCAGCTTTCCACCTTGAATGTAGCTGTATATAAATAGAATGCCAAGTGATTTTTTGTGTATGTGATATGATAATTAAAGTTAGCATTTTCTCAGCACTTGTAGTCTGAACTGTAAAGGAAAGCTAAATAAATTGTCAGGAGACATAGTGGAAATTAATGATAGGGATAGAACTCAGAAGGGCTCTGGACATCTGGGCTCAGTGCTCTGCTGAACACCAGTAATTGGTTAAAATCTGTTAATATCACCTTAGGTGAGTGTCCTAAGCTTTTCCCTGACAACTCTGCTGGCTGCTAGCTATGCTTTTGTGCCTTCATTTCCAGCCCAGGGCCAGACATGCTCTTTTCCATCTCCTTGGGAAGAAGACTGAGTGGAATTGGCAGATGACTGCTGCAACTGTATCTCCTCTTTGCTCTGTCCCTTGTAGCCTGTGCTCACTGCCAGTGGTCGAGTTACCTGATCACAGGTATGTAGTCCCCCAGCCTCCTATCATCTGCTTAGGGAGGAAACTTTAACACCTGTGCTGGAAAACATGTAAATTTGTAAGAAATATTGCCCCTGTCAGTGATAGAAAACTGCATAAATCTCACTCTGAACCACAAATGTAGAAAAACAAGTTAAAAGACACCAGTGCTCTGCCACAACATCACTAAGATTTGATGAAATGACAGTTCTTAAAAAAAAATAAAAAGGATTTTTATGTCTGCCTTCAAACACAATCTTGAATAACAACTCATATTCCCAGTATCGTGGCATGAAACCCTAGACACTGCAACTACACAAAGTGGAGCTTGTCCAATGTTAAACCACCAGCAAGGACAAACTATTTTTAGAGTTGTCATATATTATTGCACCTGAGCTTTATTGGTCTTCAGATTAAAAGAGGTTTTTCTTCAGAGAAGTTCACTTGAATTTTATACTCATTTACTAAGCCTTATGTTACTATTCAATTTATTTTAAAGCAAATTCTTTGGGGAAAATTAGAAAGCTAATTTGAATTGATTCTTTGGAGACTCAGGCTTAAATGGAGTGCCATAAATTTGGCAGTCAAAGGGAAAAAATAGAATTGTATTCTATACTTGTACTACTCAATGGACACGGGCACCTTGCTCTTTGCTGCTGCTGCTGAGGGTTTTGACGCAGTATATTTCAGACAATTTAAACACACCTAAGCATGACACTTCACTGAAGTTTTGGTCACTAAGGAACCACAGAGTATTCCTTGTTCAAATGGTTTTTATCAGATTATAAATTTATGGCTGGCAGGTTCATAAAATTCATTATTCTCTCCAGGTTTTCAAAACTAATTTTATAAATTCCTAGTGGCATTAATCCTAATATTGGGTAAGTAATGGTACTTTAGCATCTAATTGTGGACTTGTCAGAACAATGTTCCTCACCAACAACCTCCCCTTTCTCCATTTCTAAGTGCACCATTTCACATTTGGGTAAGAATGTTTTGAGTATTCAGCACTTTTAACTCCCAATTTAAAACATTCTGTGACAGGTTTGAGGTTTAGGTAGCAGATGTGTGGTTTGGGTTTTTTCAAAAACAACATAACTTTTAGATTTTACTATCCCATACTACAGAGCATCTAAAATTGTTGACATTTTTAAACTATTTAGGCCACCATGCTCACTCATTTCATAATTCATTATGAAATGAGTAAACATTTGGTTTACTGGTTTTCGGTGAACAGGTCAAGCCTGTAGACAGAAACATTTTAGACATCTAGAGACATTTTTCTTTAGGAAAATGAGACCGTCTGCTTAACAGAATTTATGTTTTTCCGTAACTGTTTGATGCATTTACAGCTTGGGAAATTCACAGAAATAATGGCTGAGGAGATGGTTGTTCAATTTCCTGTCACATAAATTACTGAATAGATGTTCATTACTCCATCCCAGTGCTGTGCTTCCAACCTAATCAGAAGGAGAAGTGAGGATTTGAAAAGACATGCTGGAGAAAACGCCAGTATACACTATTATTTGCTCTGCACATATGGTCCCATATTAGAAATGACTGTTATTTTGTATGAGTAAATACGCGAAGAAGTATTTAAACTGAAAAAATATATACTGCTTTGGTCTTATAAACTTTATGTGAAAGCAATTTTACTGAAAGAAGCCTTCATTCTCAGGATTACTTTCTGATGTGCCCAGCTTTCCAAGCAGTACTAGTCAGGAGCAGACATGCTTATTTGCTTTAGCTCCCATTGTAAGTGTTGGACACCTGAAGTCAGACACCAAAGTTGATATTTAAATGTGGAAACTAAAATCCCCCAATCTTTCACACATGCTAAGTTTTGCTACAACCCTCAGTGATCTCAGTGGGAGCTGTGACTGCTCAACATTTTGAAAATTTGGCAGTTTTGAGTGAGGTGCTTTGTGAAGGAGAGAGGTGGCTGTCTGCCTTGATCCAACTCAAACGCTCCTTGGAACCAGTTGGAAATGAAGGGGGTGTGATGCTTCCCTTGTTTGCTGCATTGCTGAGCTGATGGAAACCTACGGACTGCTCTCCTCTGTGCCCCTGGCTTTCTGAAAGCAGAGCTTGCTGTTCAGAAACTTTCAGGCACCTGCTATTCAGAAACTTTCTTCTACCCCTTTTTGCTTGAGACATTAAGCAGAATTTGCCAGCATGCTGGCAGCCACAAGCATGTCAAGCTGTTTGGCTCTGGGAAGTGGCATGTGGTGCATTTTCTCATTCGTAGGGCAGAATTTTGACAGAGCTGATCTCTGGATCCCTGGAAATCCTTTAGCATCTGTCATGCTTATATAAAGAATAACATTTGCTCAAAGCCAGAGACCTGTCCTCAGTGTATCTTAATGGCTGAGAATCTGAAATTTCCTTCTATTGAAAGTGGAATTGTTTCTGAGTGCTGCAAGCAATAAGAATATAACAACATGAAGGATAAAGAAAAAATAAGAAAAGTAAATTTCATCCAGTTGTCTCTGCTTTGTATTTCTGTTCTTACTCCACCAGAAGCCTGAGTCTTTCCTCTCTGTGCAGAGCAGCATTTTGGGAACAAGCACTTACCTGTGATGCAGTCCTGAGTCAGGCATGTCCCTCTTTCTTCCAAGTGAGTGTGTGAAAAGACATTGGCACTGTGCAGTACTTAGATCTCTGTCTTATTTATATGTTATAATATTAAAATAAGTCAGGATAACCTTTTCCCATAGATAAACATAGCTTTCTGACACCAAATGAAGCACAAGTTTTGGAAACCTGCCTCCTTCCTGCTCCCATCTCCCTGCAGGGTACCTCCTTCCCTCAAGCCTGACTTTTCCATCCTGTGGTTTTCAGTGGCTTCTTGGGCTGAGTGAGTCCATGAAACTCTTGCAATTCCTTGGGGAAACCTGCTGCTCCCTGGGTCCCCACAGCTCCAGGTCTGCTCCCTTCTGCCAGCCTCCTGGTGTACCCTGAGGCCTTCCCCACGGCCCCATCTGGTGCTCCCGAGCTGAGGAGGCTCTCAGCAAGTTCTTCTACCAACTTGTATAAGGATAAGCAATCATTTGTTAAGAATCTTTTTTGATCCTGTTGAATTAAGGGTAAACTACAAGTTTTGTGTTTTACCCATTGATCTCATTGGTGATTTTTTTCTTGGAGAAAGAATTTGGCCAGCAGTTTTGGTTGTTACTCAGTTGTAAATAACAATGTAAACTGTTAATTACATGATATTTTTTTATTTGCTGAGGATTAATAAAGGCCTTTTAAGAACCCCAGCAGGTTTTGGAGGGTTATTAAATCATATGGTAAAAGGATGGATCCATACCTGATTCTAAATGGCAAACTGATTCCAGGTAAGGTCTAGAGAAACTATACAAAGAAAATGAAAGATACTTCTTACTTTTTAGGAAAAAAAGAAGCTGCATGGGAACAGGAAATCATTGCAAATCATTTAAGTAATTTAAGGGGTTTTTTTCTAATTAGACTTTTATAATTGCAGTGAATTGTCTCTTTCATAACTGTGTCTGAGTCCCCTTGTTAGTCTGAGTACTGTCCCTTAAACCGGGGGTCTTGTGTCTCATTTGTATTAAGATGAAAACTCATAGTTTTCTCAGGTTTATATCAGAGTTTAGTTATAATGATGAATATCTTCTAATTATAGTTTTAAATAGACCTGATTTTATTTAGGTATTTATTAGATCTTGTCACCAGAAATAGTAACATAGTAAAACCAGATTTGATTATTAGCTAAACCTTTGACAATATAATTCAAACAATAGATAAGTTTTCTCTTTGAGTTAAACAACAGAAGATGCAATTTCCATTCTTTTAGCCAGCACAGTAATTTTCTTTAGAAAACCTTTTGGAAACATTCTTTTACAAGATTCTGACCTTTTTTATTCTCATATCTTTTAGGGGCAATGTGAAAGAAGTAAAGGAGGAAATTCAAGTGCAGGAAGCAAGAAAAGGATGAAACTCAGGAGAGGGTTTTCTTTTCAGAAAAATGAAAATGGAAAAAATCTAACAAACCTTTTTACGGGAAGCTAAGTACCCATTGTTTATTTCAAAACTACATATAGAAACTGTAGTATAATTGAAAATATTTGCCATCATTACAAGCTGCCCATAGGCAGTCTTACTGTAATTATTTTACTCCATGTCTAATGCTGAAGTGTCACACCATGGAGATAAGTGCTTTAGAGGTGCAATAGATAGACTTTTGATACTAAACCACATGTAATTATCACACAGTATTCAAAGTGAGAAATAGTCCAATGGCAAGGGAATTACCTTTATTTGAGAGCTGAGGGCAAAGCAGAGCATGTGCTGCACAGTCTGTGTGTCCTTTCTGCCCGCGCTGTCCATGAGCAAAGCAGAGAGCCTGGCTGAGGTGCTGCTGGCACCCAGGGTGCTACCAGCAGCTGCAGTGCCCCACACCTCTCTGGGGGTATCAACAGCTCACATCCTGTGCAGGCAGGGCACTTTTGCTCTCTGATGCTTTCCAGGTATAATTCCAATGAGACATCAATATCCAGTTCCAGCCACAGCTGCCTTTGCTCTGTTTTAATTATCTGATGACCATGGTAACTCCATTTATTTCATAATTTTTTCAAGCTATCAGAAAAGTAAAATATAGACGATACATCCAAAGAACCAGAAATTGTACAATATAGACGTCTTTATAAAGCTGTATTTGTGAAATGACTACAGAAAATTATCTATCACAACATTTGCAAAAAAAGATTTAAACCAAGTAAATTAATACTGAAAGACTGTACAATCCTCACAGTAAATCTTGTTTTTCAATATACATAGAAAACATAAAAACATTGTCATGCCAAGTAACAAATTCCCTTTTCCTCATCACATAACAAGACCTCTGACTGGAGCTGTCCCCCGGAATAGTCTGACTTTATCTTTGTTTGTTGTTCACATTAAATCCAGTACATCATTTTTTGACTTTCAGAATCAGGTTGACATTTTATTATTAGTGTTAGTAAGCAGAAAATATTGTCAATGGAGTTTATCTCAACAGTTACTTAAATTGTCCTACATGATAATGAAGACATGTATTTTAAAAGATCTATGCAGAAGTGTATTCCAAGAAGCAGAACATTTGTAGTTCCAGAACTCTGTTCCCTTTCTTAAGGCTAATACATGTAGATGAACAAACTGATCTCCAAATAAGCCAAGTCACTTCAATGGTTTTACAGAAAAGGTAAGTTACAGCTTCTTCTAATCTGATATATCCTCTAAAAGGCTGAGGAGATGAAAGACCTTTCCCTAGACTAAGGTAAGTGCTCTGAGGAATGTGAAACTCAAATAACTTACACATTTCTTTGACAAAATGCTACATAGTCTGTGTTTGCTAAATTAATAATAATAACATAATTATTAGATTGATTTTATTAGATATGCAACTAAAATAAATTTTTTAAAAATCACCATTTTTAATATGTTTCATTCACAGAACTAAGTGTAAGCTGTGCTTAGGCATGTTTCAAAACTTACCCTGTAATTATAATATATGGAGGATCCAGGTGCCATCCCCCTTAAATTGCCTGGCCACTGTGCCATGTAATTGAGGGAAGAAATGGACCAGGATCCATTTGCTTGTATATGCCAGCAAGGAATTACCTATAATGATTCTTTGCCCATTTATCATTTGGTAGAAGATTTTGCAACGATTTCTTCAGGTCTCATGAATGCCCACTCTACAGCCATGTTTGCACTGTGTTTCTGTGGCATGTGTTGAAAACAATTATTAGCACACGCTGAAGACTATCAAATGGGATATGTGCAGCTGTCATTTCCCAGGATTATCTTTTGCCTCCCGTTCAGGCTGATTATGTCTGTTGTCAACAGGCTGTTGGAGGATCATGTAACAGGGGCCAAATGCAAGACTCTTCCCATCAGACAGCACTTAGGGGTAGGAAAGGCAAGGGAAATTAATGCAGGGGACATAAAAAGAGAAAATAAGCACAGAGAAGGAGTAACGGAGTTGTGTTCATAGCTGAGTGATGTTTCATAACTTCAGCATAATTTGGCTTTTTGATGAAGCTCATGCTTCATTCAGTGCAATTTTATTCTTAAATTACCTAAAATTTCAAAATTATCTTCTGACTACCTCATCTGGTTTGACTCAGACATGGCAAATACAATACGAGCAACTCCATGTCACTAAGGCACTGGAGCCTGCAGCTGGGGAAGCCTGAGGCATTTCCTCGAGTTCCCATTGAAGTTGCTAGAAAGTTTTCCTAAATAAAGAAAGTGAAGGGCCTGTGATCAGACAATGTTCCTCACAGGGTGGGGATATGCTGGGAAAAATTCACTGTATCTGAAGGCATGTCAGAAATACAACCCCCAGCACACGCAGCATTTCGCAGCTAAGAGCCAGATGGATGGTGGATACCCCTCACCCAGTCTCCTTTCTCCACCTTTTCTTTTTTCATATGTTTAAGGCAGAGAGAAGTAATTAATGATATGTGGACTGAGAGAAGTGTAGGGTATTACACTCCAGGAGTTAAAATACTCACAGGCACTTGATGCCTTGCTGCACTGAGAACTACTCACAAGTTGCTGCTCCTAAAGTCCAGCCATATGTGTTAGAAAAACTAGTGTGAAGTTTTAATGTGCAAGTAGATAGTTAGACAGGCACATTAATATTTCATGGAGAATTGTTAGACTCAGATAAACATGCAAGAGGCTTTTATTCAGATCCAAATTTGCCTTTACTCAGGCATTGAATTCAGTAGACAAGGGGTTCAATATTTGACGCTTGAGTGTAGGTATCCATATGAATTGATACTTCTCAGTTAGATAGTGGGTGTTTCTTTAAAGTACGTTCTCAATCAAATACAGGTTAAATGAAGTCAGTGGTACACAGGATGTGCCGCAGGTAGGAGAGCAGTAAGACAGGTATGGCTCTGCATAACATGCATTTTTTATATTGTACTCTTCAGATTTTGTCTGCAAGACGAGTTTGATGCAATCAGTCATAGCTCTTACAGGAAAACAGAAATTCATTGACACTAATTATCTGCCTTAAGACAGAGCTTTGTACCACTTCTCCATCATCTCCCCCTCCTTGTCTGGCAAAATGAGAGCGAACATTAGTGCAGGTTCCTGCGGGGAGTTGTTTTGGCTGGAGCCTGGCAGGCACAGATGGACAACAAGCTGGTCCTGCTTGGCTGAACAACTACACTGGGTCATCTAATGGATACTCAGAGCCACGAGAGCACTTGTTTGCTCTGAACTGCAGCTTCCCAGGTTTCCTTGGGTTGACAACTGGCACACTGTAGTCCTTCTCAAAAATTTCTCTCTGATGGCCATTTTAGGTTTGTGACAAGCCTCGTGGCCTACTTTTCTCTTCCTTCTCCCACACACAGAGCCATGAGAAAGCTTCTACCCTTTGCACCCACCACTCAGCTTCCAGGCAGTGGTGCTCTGTACCGAATATGGGTCATTGTGCTCATTCCTGGGCCTCCAGTTGATGGTAGGGCCTGGTCCTAAAAAGCCCAAACTGGCAGCACAGGCACATGACAGGGTCAGTGCTTGTGCCCCAGGCACTGCTGATGTGTCCGGCCCACCAGATCTCCCTGTTAACACCTGGCTAGGTGAGGGTGGCAAGCAGGGAAAAGCCATGGGATAAGGGCAACATAGAGAAACACAGGGCTCCTGTAGAATTAGCTGGATGAGGGGAATGTTGGCACTGTGGTGAGGCCTTGAGTATGGGCAGTTGATGACAGGAAGAGGAACAGCTGGAGAGAAGGGCAGCAAGGCCATGTAGAGCATGAGACATCTCAGCACACGGTAGGCCTCTGCTGCAGTGGATGTCTCTGCTCCTGATGCCCTCTGCTGCTGTCCCAACAGCCACACAAGCCACCTGGTGTCCTGCAGGCTCCAGCTGGGCCCCTTTTTTACTCTTCCTGGTCCTACATCCCTGCTTTGTCCCTTCCTGTAGACAGTCCTTGAACCCTGCTAGGCCAAGCTCTTTTTCTTTTATTCATTCCTGCTATCCCACTTGTTGTATGAACTGAGACTAGTTTCCCTGCTAGTCCCCATGAAACCAGCAATGCTGCATCCATCTCTCTCTTCCTTGCAATCTCCGGTCCCCTCCAGACTGACAACATGGCTTCTGCTTATCTGGATTCCTTCTGTGTGCTCTGACACCAGGGTGTTAGATGAGTGTCTGGGAAGACAGGCTTCACACTCCCAATGCCCTGAAGAAAGCTGGTCTGAAAGCTGGTCATACATCTTTCAAGTATGTGGTGTGGCTCCTCTAAAACCCATGATAACCATATGTGGTCAAAGCAATCACATCTGGACAGTGGCTAACATTGCAGATGCTTGGGCTCTTTTACTGCGTTCCTTTTTTTCCCTATATTTTTTTTTCTCCCTCCCTCTGTTTTGTACTTATCTCTCCACCATATCTGGCCCTTCAGTCTCCTTGCCCATACTAGAAAAATGAGGAATCTATGATAATAGTACAAGAGTGTCTTGTGACAATGACACAGTGGTAGATGGCTCTGGCAGCACAAGTATGTTGAAGCCAGTGGAATTGAGCCTTTTTTATCCCACAGCTAAGAATCTGACTCCTATTTTCAAACGATTAGTTCTTTTCAGATTTACAGAAGTCATCCAATGTCTACTTCTTGCTTCTCCTTCTTGTCAAAGCACTTTACTTTTCTGTTCTCACAACAATCTATTTATTGAAAACAATGAATGAATTTTATAAGACTAATGGTCTTGTGTGTGAAGCTCAATCAATCCAATTTTCAAGCCTCTTCAAAGTTTTCCAAGCTCTACATCTTAAAAATCCACACTTCAGCTTCTCACAGCAAGTGTGAGATGCTTCTTAAATTTCTGGGCAGTTGGAGCATTTGCTGTCCTCAGGCAACATCAATTTGTCCATTACCACAATGAGCCCAAATTGCTCTCCGTGGTTTGATTCAGTTCCAGAGGCAAATTATAAGATTTAGGCACAACTGGGAAGATACAGGTGGGAATTTCAAAAGTTCCTTCCAGCACATACAAGCTCAGCTTCCTTAAAACGGCTAGCACTTGTGCTCCAGGTCAGTCAGTATCAACGTCTGCTCACATAACGCTTTATTATACCTCTGTTAAGGTGCGTTAGGAGAGCCCAGCAGGCATACTTCTTATTTCTGAATTGACTGCAAGCTAGCGAGCAGATGTGATTCCCTCCCTCTACCTCCTGAAGAGCCATGCGGGTAATTTCACCTGCAGACATGCAGATGAGTATTTCCTCAGTGCAGGCAAACTACTTACATCTGCTACATTATTTCTCTTGGTTATTTTTCTGACATTGCCAGGAAGGGCTTTATATTTCTTGACTGAAGCACCTCAAACAATAACTCTGTGAATAAGCTGAGAATGGACAATGAAGTCATCTGAGTGATTTGTGGCTGTGGCCTCAGTCAGACTAATGAGAGTGCACATTTCTGCCACGTGGCCATTGCTCATGTATGCATATATTCTTCAGAGGTACTCAAAACCTGGGTTTTGCAATAAAAAACCCAAAACATTTTGGCATAAAACACATTAAAAGGAACAATTCTTTAAGGTTTATGCAATGAAAATAATAACTAAAAATAAAGATACTAAACAAAAAATAAGAGTATGTATGAAAAAAAGATAAAAAATAAGTTGCTACGGTTAAGCAGAGGGATGGATTACTGAATTTTAACCTAATGAATTCTAAAATAGAGATTTCTCAGTATTTCTGTGCTATGAGAAATAATCATGTCAGACAACAAGTTTTAGAGTTCCTATTCTCTTTTTCTTGTGACATTGCACGTTAGAAAACTGAGATCAGGTCTTTTAATTAACCTCTTTTTTTTAGTTTTTACATTTTTGCATGTAGTAATATTGCACTTCTGTTTGTATATATTCCTTGTCAACGTTACTTCTAGGCTTTGACTTTTCAATAAAATAATGTTTTCATGTTCAATTAGAAAATGCTATCAGGACATACTTGTGTTTAAACACATTTCAGTGGAAGGAATTATAAAAGAAAGCCCCTAAAAACATGCCTGTTGATCTCTGATTATATGAAGCATCTTTTATCTTGATTATTTGCTAGATTTGTCTCTTTAACATTGCTTTTACAGTAACAAGAAAGAATACTATTCAAAACACATTAAAGAATAGAAAAAGAGCTGGTATTTTCTCTTATTGTTCAAATGACATCTCAAGCATGAAACAAAAGATGAAGAGTGAGTCAATACCTTGAAAGCACAAAAACACAGAATCGATCTTTTTATTTAAAGTGGTTCCATGTGTTCAGCTGAAGTGGGAGTCCCAGATAACTTTCCACTTACGAAAATCAGACCACATCAGTTTAACCTGAATACCCAGAAGTGGATTTGGTAGCTTGACATCTTTGAAAGCTCAGCAGTAAAGTTCAGCCATCTCCCCAGAAGGTTCCATGGAGGAGCAGCACTAATTAAGGTCTTCTCACCCTGTGCTTTTGCTTTTCCTTGTTCTTGTGCATGTCTTTGCAGTATGTTTGCAAGCAGCTAAACCTGTACTGGTGTGGGGAAGATGGACAGTGCCCAAGCCCCAGTCCTAAGAGTGATACAGGTGCCAGAAGCACCAAGCTGGCTTCATCCAACTATCCACACCTTCCAAATGTGCCTTCAGAGGAAACTAGAAACACCTGCCCTGTTTGTGAGGTGTTGAATGTTCCTGCTAATGTGCTGACTCTTTAGCAGGGCACTCAGGATTGAGCTCCAGTTAAGGTGACTGTAAGCACCTTGTACGCTTTTGTTATTAATGTTGTTGCTGTCACTGTTAATTTTCTTATTTCATTGCTGTTTCTGGTAAATTGTTCTTATCTCAACCTGTGATCTTTGCCTTTTGTGACTCCAGTTCTCTTCTTCGGCCCCAGTTGGGGAGGGAGAGGGGAAGGAAGGAGTGAACAGGTGGCACATGGTTTGGAGTTGTGGTGGGAACACTAAATGGGAGAATACCATTCCTAAACCATAACAACATAGCACTGGATTCCTCTGAGCAGAATATAACAGGCCACTGATAAGTGCTTGCTGCTGCTAATGGGGTTTGCAAAGCTGTAATCAGTGTAAACACTTTGTGTCTGGCAATTGCGTGCACTGGGTGGAATGGTGTGTCCCAGACTTTCAAAAGCATCTTTACAATTGTGAGGGGGTTCTTCTCTCCATGCTAGGTTTTGCCAAGTTGAGGGTAGCTGCGTTGTCTAGGGCAACAGAGGAGTCCTCTCTAGAGGAGACATACAGGAATGGCTTGTATGCTGAAGCTTGTTCAGGAAAATTGCTCTGAGCTCACCTCCCAGTTGGGCACCTTTGTGTAACAGGGTACCTGTTTGTATGGAGAGGGCCCTGTGTGTAATGAGAGCCCAAAGTGAACGGGATGTTTGTCAGAGGCTATGCTGGAGATTTGGGGCATTACACATGCTGGCTGCATGTCTTCCGAGGTTCCTGCACGCAGAGACAAAAGGTATGGGAGATGAGAGCCAGCCTGTCAGAATACTGAATGCACCAGCCAGAGTGTGTGGCTGCCATGGGCTTGGGCCCTGAGTCTGAACTTGGATGATTTTTATAGCCAGAAGAGATCTAACCTGTGGTGTTTCTGGGCAGAGCTATTTGCCGATTAACCTTGATGACCTTGGATTCTAATAATGCAGTAATTTTAAGGCTAATGTAGCAAATTTCAGCAGTGAAGACCTTTCAGGTGACACTTGTGTAAAGATTCCACTTTAAAAATAAAGTAGGATTAGAAAAAACATATTAGCTAAAACATTTTGCAGCTATTTTGGACTTGACATCATAATTCTTGTGAATTAATGAGAGTTATCTGTAATATTCGGGCAAACCTTTCCTTCTCTGTTCCTTGTTTATCAGCTCTATTACCCCTTGTCATGTTTTTAGTCTGAGCTAAGAGACTAATCAGAAGCCAGATAAAATAGCCTGAAAGATCTCTGCTGATTTCAGACATCTCTGGAACAGACTCTAATGCTAGTAATCTCTTAGAATATGAACCCAATTTTGAAGGCATTTATACTGATGGAATAACTGCTCGCTCCAGGAAGTTACTCTGCATTTCCATCATTTAAACTCTTCTCCTTTTATTCACCTGTGCACCACCAGACAATGCTACTGTGCTTTATAAATAACAGTGAGTAACAGACAGTGATTGTATCCTCATGCCCTCTTTCTATTAAGTTCTAAGCAGATTTGGATGGGTAAAAGCTTTATGCTTCAGATTTGCTTTTTATTTGTGCCACTTAAATTTTTCATCTATATAAAGTTATTTTCCCTCTTCAGTCCTTCCCTGTCCTCTCCTGCCTCTGGCTGCTCCTCAGCATTTTAGTCAATAGGAGCTTCAATCGGTGCAAGCACATTAGGAATTAGCCCAAGAGCAAGTGTGTTATGAGAAAGTTTCCTATTATTTCCTAAGAGAAGATAAAAGCAAAGGAAAGAACCAAGTATACTGAGCAAAACAAGGACAACAGACAAGTACAGGAGCAAGGAGGGAAGATCTATTAAACTTACATTCAACTCGGTAGAAAGAGAAGGGGCCAAGGCATGTAGTCTGTCTGCAATTATCATACAGTGCTTTGGGACAGTGATTTCCAGTCTGCTATTTCCCAATTTGTTTAATTTTTAATTCAAATTGTGTACTAAAAATAGGGAGCATTTTGGAGCTGAAAAGATGTGGATGGCATAGGAATAAAAACCATAAACTGTAAGAGGAATGCTGCTGTAGCTGAAAAAGCCCTGCTGGGATTTTTAGCTTTGTGTCTCAGTCAGTTAGAGTTACAAAATGCAGATTTCCCTTATCTGGGTCATTTTGGCTGAGAGAACACAGGGTAGTCCCTTTGTGAAATAAACAATTAGCCAGAGCAAGTGGTCATCTGTCTAACTTTCCTTTTGTAGCTACTGCTATTCCCTTCTCTTATGTGAATTTATTTGTACAGCTGATTATTAATAGCAAGAAGCTTTTAATTTTTGCAAGTTTTATAAAAAATGCTGGAGCCTCTAGTTTTCAATTTGTATCACTGCAACATGGCTTGTTTGTCCAGAACCAGAAGGTCAAAAGACTTTTATCTAGATAAAATTATGAAACCTTATGCTTATGTATTAGCCTCCTCTCCAGAGAAGACTGGAGGATTTTTTGCCTGAAGTCCCAATTCAGCAACTGCTCTGAAGAGATCCCTTTAAAAAGCAGAGCTATTCTTTCTCTAGGCTAAGCCAAAAAAAAAAAAAAAAAAAACCCAACAACAACAACAAAAAAAGCTGGAAAGTCAGAAAGTAGTTTCTTCTAATTCTTAAGCAGCTGTGCTTTACAAGCCTCAGAAGTCCTCCAGCATGACTGTGTGCATGTGGTGTAGGCACCACTCTTTCCAGCAGCCATTGCAGGTGGTGCTGCCACCTCTGCCTTTGGATGTCCATGACATTGAGACTGGCATTGGTAACTTTTCATGAAACAGCCGATTTGGTGTGATAAAGACACAAACCAGGAATCTCCCACTCCTTCAGCTTTTGGTTTTCGTCCAAGTTACACGTTTTGTGAATTATAATATTGCTAACATAATCTCCTATCTTTGTCTAGATTTCTGTGGACTTCTGTTTGAAGGATGAAATGCATTTGCCTAATTCACATATTAAATCTTACTCCCAGGGAGGCTAAGAAAGAATAATTACCCTGAGTTTTACAAAATCACATCCTTCTTTCCAGAGCTTTTCTAAGGTTCTCCGACTATGTCCAACTGGAAGGATCGTTACATCCTAATGAACCAGCGTCTCCTTTAGAAAATACTGGTTCATCCAACTAGAGCAGAGGGTATTTTAGAAAAAGATGATCCATACGTTTCATTTTCTGCCATTTTAAAATATAATAATCAGTTGTGGTTCAGAGTAACCAAGGACAGCTAAAGGGCTTTAAGTGCTTAAGTCAAGGTGGGACTGTAGTTTTCTGACTCACAATGGTATTGGTAGAAATTAGCTACCAAGAGATACCACCAAATATACCACCTGATGCCTTGTAGAATCTGACTCCCTAAATGTTAAGAATTAGGGGAATACTTGAAAACCCTCCATTGCACTGTCAGTCAAGCAATTTGCTTGCTTCTCCCAGAAAGCTTAGAAAAGTGTTGGGTTTTGCTTTGTTTTGTTTTGATTTTTCCCCCCATTTTCTTTCATCAAATGTTGTTTCCAGTTTCTAATAAGCTTTGGAGCTGACAGTTGTTCTGGAGATACAACCAATGTTAAGCATACAGGGGTGAATGAGGATTAATTTAAATTTTAAGAGGAGGATTTCAGCTCAGAAGTGAGCCAGGTCATATTCCAAAAGCAGTGAATTGTGTCCAGCCCAAGTGTGGTGGACGACTAGCACCTGAGCTGCAGCTTACATGTTACAAATAGTTTGTGATTATGTGTGTCTAGGAAGGGACACTACAGATAGATACACTTATCATTCTCTGAAGTTTTTATATGTTTTTATAGGTGAATTGTTCGCCAAACCTGACAATCTCTCTTGTTTTCTGTTGCTGTTGGAGAAAAGATACTAGAGACAACTGAAAGCAACTGACTGTTGTGTGGTGTATGGCTGGACCTGAGCAGTAAGCCACAAACCAATCTTCAGAGCTGTTCCAATTGCATCCTCATTCCCCAGGAGGTGCTGCAGGGAGGTGTCTGTCTGGGCTAATACAACATGTTGTTGCTGTGGAAAAGGAAGGCAGAGCTAGGTGTCCTGCATCTGCTTTTCTTGGCAACCCAGCAGTGTGATTTCTCCTGCAGTAAAGTGTGTTGGAAAGCTTAAATAAATCTTTTAGGAGCTCGGCTCATGACACAGTGGGGACATGGCCCTTGTAAGTGAGGGGAGCCTGGGGTGAGAAAGAAGACTCTTGCATCCTTCACTGAAATAATTCCCCAAACAAGTTTTAAGTTTAGAACAAGTGGGTAAGAAATAACTTGTTGTGTGGGATCACTTGAATGACTGCGCTTTGCAGAGCAGGATATCCTTGATATCCTGATGACACATCAGGACAACAATTCTTCAACACTTACAGAGTATATTTTATCTTCAAAGCTTCATGAACATTAGCTAATTAATCCTCTAAAAGCCTGAGGGAGTTACATATGTATTGTTACAAGCCACGGACCAACAAAGGACTTCACAGCTGTCACCATGCCTCAAGCTGTGGCTACTGCTGGCATCATCCAGGGCAGGAATTAAAATGATCTTACTAGAAGCCATTCCCCTTCCCACCCCCAACAAGTGGCAGTTCAGTGAGACTGTCGACAGTGATTTAGAAGTCGTGATTCAAAATGAAGCTGGACTACTTCTATCTACCACAGCTCAATATAGCCATTGACAGCTAATGCCTTTAACCAAGCAGGCTGTGGGCTGTAGCCCGGGGAACTGGGGCTTAAAGCATCCGGGGGTGTACTCAGTCAAATCCCAGCAAGCCAGTGCCAGCTCTTGCACTGCTGGAGCCACGCTATAGCCCTAGCTGTTCATCTTCACACCTCAGGGAAGTGAAGAAGTAGACCCATAGTAGACATGCATAGAGACAGTGAGCCGCACTGTAACTCTGCACAAACTGTCTGTAGCTATATATATATGTATGTGTATATATAAACATACATATATATGTTTTGTCCTGCTTCTTTTGCTGCTTCTTATAGAGCCATGATAGCAGGGGTGAAGCAAGTGCCTTGGAGCATCTTGCTGCTCAGATAGAAAAACACCTATTCCTCCTTAGCTAGATAAGGACCATCTGCGCACAGCTGAAGCGACATAATATGTAAGAGCCTTCTAGGGTACTAAAGACTGCACTTCCTTTGACATCTTGTGCTGTTCAAGCTCATGGCAGCGCTCCCTTTGAACTTGCTTACTTGTTATTTAGTTCTCCCCACTTGCATAAATTGAAGTAGAATGCAATAATGCATGTAAATATTATGGCCCAGGGAGGGCACATGTAACAGAATCCATGCTGGTAGGTGCCAGCTGATGCTTGGACATCACAGGTCTCTGCACTATGTACCGTACCAGTAGGTTTGACATCTGTGTTGTTACATCCATCAGTCAATAAAGCCCACGCTGCCCACCTTTAGAGGGTGAGTTACATGTGAAAAACTGTTTTCTCTGTAGTTGCCAGGACTGAAAGAGAGCACTGGGAGTGTGAGGACCTGTGTGGAAACTGCTGTGGTAGATATGCCTTATGGAACAGAGATGGATGTGGCTGCAAGGCAGCAGTTTTCTGCTTGACTGAAAGTCAGACTATGCACCCTGAAGGATGTTTGCTTTTGGCCTGTTGTTAAAGACCTACTTTAATGGCAATTCCACTGCCACCTCAGTGAATCTCTTCTAGTGAGTCTCTATCCTCTTTATGGTTTTCCTAATATCTAACCTAAATCTTTCAAATTGTCACTGTTGCAATTACATTCTCATCCGTTACTTCTCCACAATTACTTCCTGTCCAGTCCATCATGGACGCAGAAATTATTTCCTTTCTCTGTGTGACAGCTTGGTTGTACTTAAAGGATGCTGTTGTGTCCCAGCTGGGACTTTTCTTTGATTTAAACAACCCTGGTTCATTCAGCCTGTACTTGCAGACTGTGGTTTCTAGAGAGCTGATCTATTTTGATTCTTCCATCTGCTATGTCCCTGGTTGTTCCAGGTCCTCCATGGGACATACTGGGGATGTGACCTCACTAGTGCTGAACCAACAAGCAAGAATTACTTCATACATTTTTAATGTTACCCAGTGAGAGAACTCTGCTTTTTGGGTGTGTCAGTGTTTACTGGGGGCCCAGGATAGGCACAGACCCAGGTGTCAAGGAGGGACACCATTTCCCAGTGGTCCAGAAAACACTTAAATGGTATATTTACCATCCAATTTTCACTTCTTCCCTTTTTCATTGTACCAAGAGTAGTAGTAAAGGAAACTTACCTCTGTTAAGAAATTTCTTCTCTTGTAACTTCCTAATTTAGGATTGCTAAAATGCAGCAGCACTAGTGATATCACAGCTGCACTAGAAAATTCATTCCAAAACTAACATACCCAAGACTCGACCAAGGGAAGCAAACTAATTGTAATGGGCGAGTCATGGTAAACTGTAGAAAAACAGAAGTTCAGCATATTTAGCAGACATACCAAAGGTCACATGAGAAAGACACGAAAGTCAGTATGAGAATTATTATGTTATTAACATCTTAAGTTTTGGTCCTTCAGAAACTAAAAGTCATACAATCCTAATTGAAAGTGAAATACAATTATTCTTGTGGAGAAAGACAAAACAAACCAACTAGTAAGACACAAGTACACAGAAATACATAATTTTTACCAAAATGCTGGATGTTGCCTAGGGGTGTTGCACAGGCGAGTGGCTGCAACTTGACCAATGTTGATTTCCATGTGAAATGGAAGCACATTTGGACTGGAAAATATAAAAAGGAGAATAAGCATCACTATAAGAAAGAGAGGATTGTGTTTCATCAAAAGTGAAGTGGTATTTCGGTGACCAGAAAATTTTCTACTTTGGAAAAAGTAAATGGGATCTTAACTATAGGTGAATGACCTTTATGTTTCAGCTACTTCTTCCCACTTCCCCAGTCTTGACAAAGAGGCTGATGAACACTCCTCCCTACATTTGTCACTATGTGTTGCAGGAAATGAACATAACAAAATTTGGTGCAAGCCTTTGTGAAAAGGAAAGGTGATTTTATTTTATACAAATCTATTTCCAGTCCTTCATGTTCATTCTTGCAGATTGTTCATGTATGCACACACACGCATTTCTCACATGTGTTCACACTCACTCAAGAACCTTGTGCTGTCTGTGCCCAGCGAGGCAGGGACAAGAGATGCTGAGCCTTGACCACTTACCACATCTCAGCTTTTTCTTTTCTGGCAGTGACAAACTCCTCTTTGGCTAATCCTTTCATACTCTCTAGGGATTGAGAAATTACTGTAGTGTAATAGATATTGACCTCAAATCTTGCTCAGTCCTTGCCCCAAGGATGTAAAGCAGGTTTACTCCCCTTTGTATTTGTTTCCCTGTTCTAGGATTATAATCCTACTTCCTGTTGAGACAAAATCAGGACTGTGGCAAAACAGCTGAGGTACATCCTTGCTCCCATCTTGCTGTCACCAAAGTGCAAGATTTGTGCTGATGAACCATCTCTGATGGGCTTTATTGCAGAGTAGCCAACTGGTCTTCATGGGAATGCACTCCCCAGCATCTACAGCTCAATTTCTGCCATTCACATCCTTGGTAATCAGCATGGGTTGTTCTTTTAAACCTTGCTCTCATTTCTTATAGTGCTCTGACACGCAGGAATTTCTATTCGTAAGTCAGCTAAGTTAATCTTAATAAATATGTCACAAATGTCCACACAGATGATAGTCTGCAGCCAGGATCTTGTAACTTGAGAAGTGTTTCTCCAGACTCCCAGAAGCTTCTAACTCAGCAGATGCTGCCAGATGGAGAGAGCAGGCTGATGCAGCCCAAACACACCTCTCATGTGGGTGAGGAAGGGGATTATTGCTGCCATAGTAGTTGCTGTTTGCCTCTGCATAAGATTGGATAAGAAGGACATATGTTTATTTTATTTAGATAAAGCAAGGGTCAAAAATGTAGGCTGGCAAAAGCTCTTACTAAAGAAAAGAGCTATAGGAGAAAAATGCAATTCTGCATTATCATTGAAGATGTTCTTAAATTGTTTCACCAGAAACAATCTTCTTGCACGGGAGATTTGTCCCCACAGCAGTTCACACTGCCCAAGGACGGTTGTATCCTGGGCCTTTCTCAGGGATGCAGCTTTCTCCTCCACTGCTAAGGGTACCTCAGCCCAGGCAGGCAGGTGAAGAGCTGTCCCTCTCTTCTCTTCCCCACCTGCAAGTCAGGCTATTTTGTCTTTTCTCTAGACTTCCAGGCTTCTTGTGTTAAGGATACACTGGCAAAACTTCATAAATTTCAGCCCTTGAAAGACAAGACATTTTATAATCACTTTATTAGAGTTACGCTATCCATCCTACACTGAGCTTCTCTTAAAGATCAAATATGACATGGCTATTGGATTAAGCATCCATCTCTGTATACCTATATAGTTGGTTTTAGGGTGACATCCTTAGTCAGGTTCGTGAGGAGGAAAAGGATAATACACTAACAAAGTGACAATTACTGTATTACGTCCAAAATATAAATCCATGTGCCAGTTGTTACAACCTAGCTAAAGAGGGGGTAGGAATCCATCAAATTATTTTCTTGGAGCTTTATATAGCTACTCATAAGAGTTAAATTAAATGAATGTGTGTGTGTCTGTGTGTGTGTACTAGCTAGATTTATAGACTCTCCTTAAAATGTAAGTATTTCAGGTCCTGCTGACAGAGCACAGCAACAGAAGCTAGGATTGTTTCACCCACATATTTGGCTTCAACTCTCTTTTATTTGGATGAATTTGGTAGTACTAGAGGGACTCATGCATGCTTCACACAGCCATTTCTTGGGACACTTGTGAAAATTTGGGGATTTGAGCCTTGAAGCACCATGAAGCAGGAAGGAAGCTAACGCTGCAAAAAGCATTTCCTTTGGCAAGTGCTTCCCCTTCCCATGCCAGCACCCCTCAGTGAACCAGAGCTTTCAGGCCACCTCCTAGCTACCACACAAAGCCCTGCTTAATATCTGTGTATTTTTCATGTATTTTCTTTCCTCTATTAGATATTTTTTGCTAGATCTCTAGCCAGACCAAGCTAATGTAGCTTTGCTGGTTTGGGGTACTTGAGGATGTAACCCTCGGTCAACAGAAATGAAGTCCCTTATTCAGCTGCCAGTACATTATTCAAGCTGCAGGACAGTGTATACCTGTAAGTATGCACAACAAGGAAAGTAAATTATAAATGCACCAGACTTCATTATCTGGGATGGCAGAGAGGGGAAGGAGAGATTTCGGCCAGTGTCCAGTCCGACCAGGGTCCGCAGCAGGGTAGGCATTGCAGAAGCATTCCTGTCTCTGCAGGAATCCATCACGGGCTCTGCAGGGCTCGCAGCTCTGGCTCGGGCACCACAGCCTCTGTGCCAGGTGCCACCTCCCAGCCTGCACAGACACCCTCCCTGGGGGCTGCTGCCTGCGATGGTCCTGGGCACCCTCCCTGCGGGACGTGAAGTCTGCTTGGGCTCAGCGAGACCGCTGGCAGTGAGCCCCATCCCGAGGGCTTTTCCTGCCTCCAAGTCATGCAGCCCTGCTGGGTCTGGGTGTCTTTACCTCCAGCTTTGACCCCTGCATGACTGATTTACTTTAATATAATGAGTTCTTTTAGCACCTTCATATTTCACTTCCTTGCCGCGTTCGCTCCTCCCAGCCCTGCCTTTCCCTAAGCAAAGCAGCTCCCGTGCAGGGCAGGCAGTCCTTTGGGCCTGGCAGAAATCCTTTCCCATCTGTTCAGGTTTGAATTCCTCTCGTGTGACACCCGCTACCTGAACGGTACAGGGCTCCACAGGGGGCCCTTCTCAGTGGCTGCAGTGGTATGGATGTTTCTTCGAAGATGAGAAAAAGCATTTCTGAATTAATTTACTGCAGTCTAGGAGTGTGTATGATCATCTTTTAGAAGTACTCACCCTGCAGCTGAGTACCCTGTGATTTTATCTTCTTTAATTAATTTTCAGCTCTCCATCTAACTGCAACAGTTTTGTTACCAGCCTTTGCTTTTCCAGATAAATTCAGCCTCTTTCTGTTTTACAAAGAATTCTAGGTCTTCCTGCATGACATTCCAATCTTTTACTGTACTTCCTAAATTTGTGACATCTAAACGTTTATTGATATACATATATATTTAAAAATTATATATTGATATAACTTTAGTAAATTCCTCTGACAAAATTATCATACAAGAGCAGTCCATGGGCATTACTCTCAGCACTTGCCTCGGCAGAAACCTCTTTCAGCACAGTCCCTCCTCCTTCAGAAGAATATATTACTCAGTAAGTTCAGGTTATATTTTATCTCATTTACTTTCACGTCCTCAACTTTTGTTTTATTTAGAAATTGTCCTAACAAATTGCACAGTACTGATCTCAGAAAAAAATTACATGAAATTGTCCAGATTACTTTGCATTTCCTTTCTAGAGGTGCTACCAGTGCTGTTATCCAGGGAGACAGTGCCCCTTGACAATGTCATTTGATGTCCTGGTTACTCTGCTGCATCATTCAGAACTGGGTGGGGGGGACATCACCTCCTCTTGTTTCCTCCTTCTGCACTGAACACACATTTAGGTTTGAAACCATCCTTGAATTGCCTTTAATCTTCACATCATTCCCATTTCAGAGCAGTTCTGTTTTTTCATTGTTTTCTTTTTAGTTATATAGCTGAGGAGCTATTTGTTATTTTAATTTTCTTTGCAACTGTATTTCTAAACTCTGACCTTCAAGTCAGTTTTCTTTGCCGATCTGTCTCTTTTTCCATTTCATCTAAGTGCTTTGATTACTTAGACTTCAGGTGATTAACTTTGCTTTGTTTTAAAAGGGACATGGAGTGTTGTGGCAAGAGACATGTCCCTTGCATTGGGATGTGTGACCAGGCAAGGGGCTGAAGCTGTCTCAGTCTTTCTCTTGCAGTGGTACTGGGACAGGGTCTCTCTTGCTGCCTGGAGTGGGGAGAGGGAAAGTCCAGAGCTCCATAGTGTCTCAGGGATTTTTTGGCAGGATATATATAGGATGATCTCTGTATTTCAGGATGGCTGTGGTAATCTGGGATGTCTGATCTCCCTATGAGACACAGCCATTTTGAAGTTATTATTCATCCTGTTAGATCTGGAGCATTTCATTAGAAGTTGTTTTTTTCCCCAATTTACTAAATTTCAAGCCCTCTCTAAAGTCAAATCCCTGAGTTATTCGGTCGGTTTATATTCATTAATTGTTTCCTGGTAGTTAGTTCAATAAATAGTAACAGGTCTATTTTTGTTCATTATTTGATTTAATTTTAACTGAGCCAGCCCATGCCCACTCACTGCAAAATTTTGTCTATGATCAGCTCTTGTGTGATGCATTCCCCTGCTCACAACTGCATCTTGACTCAGTGTCTCTGAAGAAATCTGGGTCTCCTGATCCACAAGTATTTAGGCCATAATAATGATGGTGCTGTTTGTTCTGCAATTGAGGCATGGGATGTGACATTTCTGTGAGAGCATTATTGGGTATTTGAACCTTTCCTGATGCTGTTCCTGGGGGCTGTCAGAGATTCAGTAGAACCAATCTTTACTGTCATTCCTCAGATTTACTTTGGTCCCAGCAGATTGCCTCTCATCCATGCTGCCTATTCTCTTTCCTTTATGAACTACCACATCGTATTAATCTGCCATGATAATCTCTATTTCTGTGTTTCCTGAACAGCATGTACCTTCCAAGGACTTGTGAAACTTAAGTGATTAAATCAAGTCACTTTCAGGATAGTGTTTTCCTTAGGCTTTTCAAGTCCTTTAATCTGCACTAGTAAAGACTAAGTAGCCCTTTCACTAACTTTTCTTAGCCTTATCTTCTGCCTTAGGCTGACAGAGAATAGAGGCACATACTTTCATCTGTGAATCATGCAGTGTTTCAGTTACACCCTTTCTTTTTCTTCTCGAACTGAAGTTTACTGGGAGATCTCAACAAAAACAACTTTATTCATTCCCCCCACCCCTGCCTCTCTTTAAAGCTTGTTTTACAAATTAAAAAAAAAAAAAAGGCAGTAAAGTCCTCCCTTGGAAACCTGTTTGCCTTGTGTGAGGAACAGGTATTTCTGGGTCTTTATTGGGAATATCTGAGTTGTACAAATACTATGCTAATGATCACCAGCCCTTTGGAGGAAAGGAGTGCTCTTAGCACCTTTACCACATATCATCCCTGCCGGAGGCATGCCAGAGACACCAGCCCCCTTGGTTTTTCCTTGTCCTTTATTATGTACTACACTCACCATCTACTGTGAGTCACTCATAAACCTGACTTAATCATGACAAACGGGAAGAACTAATCTTGAGTTCATAAGATGAACTGAAGTGGATTAAATAATGAAGGCATTGATGCCACTAACTTGTTTTGATTTGTATATGTTTAGACACATTTTGAAGTCAACAGGGAAGTATATACAACTTGTTGAGCTCAAATATTTCCTGGTTATTATCTTTCCTTTTCTAATAAACAAATTCATTTGCAAGTAACCACAATCAAGCAACCCAAGAAGAAAATATTTATACCATGTTGGCAGTTGAAACAGTTATTTAATTTGCAATGGGTGTCTGTTGTCAGGTAGATCCTCGACAATGTTTCTCATTTTCAGATCTACTTATTTATGTAATCTTTATGATTTACAGTGTCATAGAGAAGAATCCATTACAGTTTCTGCAAGTAAGTGAGATGCTACATTAGATAACCAAGTTTCCTGGAGCTATTAGACATATATGTTCTAGATAAATTGTTTTTCTTGTGTTGTGAAGTCAAAATAAACCTGCTAAAACAATAGCAGTATGTGTCAATATCCTAAATTTCCTGTTAAGTTCTCTTTGCCTGTAGCTCCTCCAGCTGGGGGGAGACTGGTTGAATGGCTCAAGAAAGTAACATTCCCAGCACCCTAATAAAAAACGGTGCAGGGCCATATTCTGAAAGCAAAACTCATGTGTCACGAAGAAAGTAATGTTTTATTGAATCAAGAACTTGATGTCAATTATGCTTTTTAGTTGTGGAAGCCTGTTTTTTATTGCAGCACCACATTTAGTGTAAGTTCCTTCCTGATTTACAATAATTCACATTGATAGACTTCTAGACTGACACTGTCACCACAAATGATAATTTACAACAGCTTCAGCTCGGATCTTTCAGTGTTGGTTTTCAAGGACTAGATACAAGATCTGTTCACCACAAGTGAATCTGGGAGGAAGTTTACTTACTATGAATATTAATTAATGTTTATCTACTATGGCTTAACTTGTTAAGCAGAATTTTGGGGTTTTGATAACAGGTCAGTTTACATGACACCAATCCTGCTGGCAACAGAGGGAGTACACCTGTCTCAAAGGGGCAGAAGGACAAGAAAGACATCGAGTTGCTGGAGTGCATCCAGAGAAGGGCAATGGAGCTAGTGAAGGTTCTGGAGCACATGAGGAGTGGCTGAGGGAACTGGGATTGTTTAGCCTGGAGAAAAGGAGACTCAGGGGACACCTTATTCTCTACAACTACTTGAAAGGAGGTTGTAGCCAGGTGGGGGTTGGTCTCTTCTCCCACAGAACAAGTGATAGGACAAGAGGAAATGGCCTCAAATTGTGCCAGGGGAGGTTTAGATTGGACATTAGGAAACATTTCTTCACAGAAAGGGTGGTCAAGAAGTGTGGAGTCACCATCCCTGGAAGTGTTCCAAAAAATGTGTAAATGTGGCACTTGGGGTTTTTGTAAAGGTGAACAGTAGTGTTTGGTTAATGATTGTACTCAAAAATCTTAGAGGCCTTTTCCAACCTTAAGGATTCTATGATTCTGTGATTTAATTCAGAACATTGAAAATGGTGCAATATGGGTGAAAAGAAACAGCAGTCATGTGCTCAATTAATTTCAGAGATAAACTTGGTTCTTTACAGTGAAACCTGAAAGCAAAGAAACATGGCAGAATGGAGAGTAAGTCGATGACAAGTGGTGCTTCTCTGTTCTCTCTAATGGTGCAATAAAGAGAAGATGTTCAGCTTCACCTTGAAGTCCTTCTCCTGCATTGCTCTTCCTATGTGATGGAGTGAACCTCTTCAATTTGCTACTTTCTTTTTATTCAGACTAATATGGAGATTCTAGTGGAAGTGATTGAGACTAAGGGGTATAGCAGCATCTTGTCACTGAAGAGCATTCAAGGAAGCTGAGTGCATGACTCCCCAGAAGAATGAGAGAATACACAGCAGAATCATATTTTTCTTTGAGTGTAAGAAAAACAGGAATAGCCAAGTCATTACAGATTGCTAACATGCTTGCATTTTCAAGTTATAGCATATAAAGGTATTCTTTTTATATTTTGTTAATACAAAGCCTGCACTACTCTTGTTTGTGATCCCTGGAAAACATGTGGTTTGTGAGATTGTCTCTCAAAAGCACTCACATAAATTCATGATATGAGCAGCAACACCATTGGTGGAGTGGTAGCCTCAACAAGTCTCTTTTCTGGCACCAGCTCTTCCCTCCCTGAAAGTACAACCTTAAAGGCCAGTACTCCTCCTTGAAGAGGGCTGAGTGTGAGTGGGTGATGCTGCTACCCCCCTGCACCAGCTGCCTGTGCTGCCTTTGCAGCTGGGTTGCACTCCCCAAGCAGCACAGCTGGTGCTTTCCTAACATTCAGTATGGAGAGGTGTGGCAATGCTGCTGGAGAGCCTCCCTCACTCATGTACCACCAGGTGTGGCTGGCTCTTCCTTCCCTCAGGCTGCTCCACAGAGTCACCTTCTTGCTGGACCAGCACAAAAATTCTGCACTCACACAATGCAAATAGGCTTTCAATGTAGCCACTGTGCTTCACAAGCCAGCCCCAAGTACAGAGTCTGTTCAGCACTCTCAAAGATAGTTCCCAAGGCAGGCCAGTCAGCAGAGCCTGTTGGGCTCAGGCCGCCTGCACAGGACGGTGAAGCAGCTACTGTCCCCGATAGGTGAGGACTGTTGTGCTGGGATGCCTCTCTTCCCGCCAGCCCACGTGCAGAGCACAGCCCCTCCTCAGCCAGCCCTTAACAACTGGTTTTTCAAAGGGCCTCTTGCTTGCTGCTCTGTGAAGCTGGTGTTGCTGGCTGCCTTCGCCCAGCAGGCACAGCAGCCTAGTAAGACCTTTCCTTGCAATTTCCATGCAATGGTATATGTTAGATAAGCCTTAAATAGACTGCACCTACTTCAGTAAGTAGCTCAAAAGTGTAGCATACCACAGAAAATAAAACCCCTTCTTCCATTAAATTAGACGTTAGGCATAATGCGAGCAGCTTTCTCCTTCATCTACACCCAGATTTCATCACTGAAGTCAATTGGAACTGCACCTTTATGATTAAGAAAATAATTTGACCCAGTTGTTAGGTGTCACAGAACAGACTTCAGTGGATTGCATAGACTGAAGAGAGAGCAGAATGTTACCCACTGAATTTACTATCATGTTTGTTTTGGGAGCTAAATTATTCTTCCTAATTCTGCTAGCAGTGTAATATGCTGTCTCAGTAATGGAAAGCATATGAAAGCAAGCAGATGGTGAAAGCAGAAAAAAATCCCAGCATGTCCTGATAATGTAGTAAGCAAGTTCATTTTTTTGGCATTAGGCTTTCATAACCAAGGCATGGTGATAACAAGTACAGACACATTTTTAGAGCACAGTTCATCAAAAAATACAGCCAGTTTCATTGCAGGGCAATGGAAGATTACTTTTTGAGACTTTTATATAGATAAAACCTAGATGTGAATGTTGTTGAATTAGACCCATCATTTATTATTGCTAGAAGATGAGTGACAGAACAGATACTGGTCAGAGTGATTCCATCACAGCTCCTGTGTTCTCTCATATCATTGCAAATGTTGAGTCTTTTGCCCATTGATTTGCAAATATGCAGCCATCCTGCATTACAGAAATACCACAGACCCTTCAATATAGGTTGTTGTCACAGAGGGCACTATTGGAAATTCAAAATATTTTATTTTCCTTTAAAAGTATGCACCGTCCAGATTGAAATTTTGAAGTAAGGTTGTTGCTTCTTGGATATTTGTGTATATCTGCAGTACATGAAGCTCCCAGTCTGACTCCAGCAGCCTCTTGCTTCCCCTACCCACATGTCCCATTCTTCCAGAACAGAAGGCAAAACAGCCTCAGTGGGAAAAACACCCATTTGTTTAGCAAGTCTGAGAAAACTGAGACAACCTTGACTCGCTGGCTGAGCAAAAGGCCCTGAAATGTGGTTTCTGGGGAGGACACTATCCAGCCTGATGACCTTCAAACTACATTTTTAAGTCTCAGGACAAAACATGGGCAGACACAATGCCAGATTCACCACTTATCATTTTGAGATTTGTCAAAGAAGGTATAAATTAATGTTTATTATGATTTTCATTTGAAGCAATGAGGCCACATCTTCATGTAGCTGCAACTTGGACCAACCTTCAGCTTCCAGGAGTTTGTTTCAGACAGAACAAGCGAGGAGGAGACATGAAAACTACTGCTGCAGTGCAGAGTTCAAATGCCAGTGTACAATTGAGGGGATAAATCCAGATCTGACCTCACTGGTCTCTTCTGTTGGGAAAAGGGGTGAAGAGAGCCCCATTTCTCATTAAAGTATCTAGTTGGTTACCATCCTTTTTTTTCCCCCACCTTGCGCTAATACAGCACACTAAGTAATGTGAAGGTTTCATGTTAAAAAATATTTCATATGCAGTAGTTCATTCTTGACTTGAAGAAAAAAGGCAAAAACATGGTTTTGATTGTTTGATCCATCTGAGGACCCTGTGTTTTCTGCCTCCTGAGGAAAGTTTTCTCCCTTTATAATTTTAGTAATGGCTTGCTGATTTAACCTCCCAGAAGGTTTCTTCCAGATTGCTTTTAGTATCTTTGGGACATGGTGGTGACATAATTCAGATTTCTTTGATGCCCCTATGTCTCCTTCATTTCATTACTTGGGCAGGACATGGAGCAGGGAAGAAATGGAATTGACTATCATGTCCTCAGGTCACAGCTGTTTTCTTGCTCCTTTGCCTGTGACACCATTTTTGCTGATGTCACCTCCCCTTTCCAGGTCTTGGAGACGTGGTAGAGCAGGCAGGTGACCTTTGCTGCCAGGGTCAAGTGGCTTTGACAGCCTGAGTTGGGGTGAAGCTAGAGAATTTCTCCCGACAGAGCCTTGGGCAGGGACTGACGTGGGGATGGGCCCCAAAACACCTGCTCAGACCCCCATGGCAGGGCAGAGACGGGCTGGGCAGAGCCCCTGGCTGAACTGGCTGTCGGGCCACTGGCAGCAGGTCATGTCAGAGTATCACCTTCCTCTGCTGTGCTGCCATTCTGTAATCCCTGCATCTCTTACAGGACAAGAGCCTGAGGTCCCTCCTGCAGAGAGTTGAGACCTTGATCCCAAACTGCTTAGGCTGAGCTCAGCAAGCCTGTTTTCAAAGCAAAGCCTGCTCTCCGTGAGTAAATTGCCCTTTCAATTTTTCCTTGAAAATCCTGCAGCAAATGGCTTTAAATGCAGTGTCTGTGTGTAACTGCTCTTTTTGGTGCGTTTCCCGTAATGAGCCATAACATATGTGTGTGTCTTTACACACCTCGGAACAATGCTATGCAAGCATTAGGGGATTTTTCTAACAACTAGTGAATGTGCTGCTTTTCACAGCTCACCCAAACACTCCTGCCTGATAAGCCTGCCTGCAGAGGGACGTTATCTGTATTTCTAGGATCAGCAGAAAAGAGAAAAAAAAAGGTGGGAGGCATATCTGAATATTTTAAACTGCTTATTCTGATGCAAGCAAGTCACATAGAGGACACTTCTTGGATGGGGAAGCCTGAGGATGTGTGTTTGTGGAGCTGTAACACTGCCCAGAAAAGGAAGTTCAGTGAGAAGTGCAGAACCTTGAACTCTTTGCCGTTTCCTATCTGTGTGCATCCCTGAGTGAGCTGTTCTGTTTCTCCCTCTGGCAAGCACAATGCCAGTATATCCTCCAGTACAGCCATCCTCAGACATTCCAATGCACAGTAAGTGAATTAAAACCACAGCAGCACCGTATGTACCTTGCACATGTGTGTAACAGTGCAGAAGCAGCATTTGCCCCAATGATGTCCTGTCTTCATTAGCACAGGGAAGTGCAGCATGCAGATGGTCAAGACCCATCACTCACCATGGTACGAGCAGCACCTCCAGAACTGTGCAGGTGGGGTGCTTTCCCTGAGCCTGACTCCCCCTGGACCCCTGACTCCTGAACTACCCTAGCCAGAAATGTTCTAGCCCTGGGGCCCAGAAAACATCTTTCTGAAGAGTAAGAATTTTGCTGTGTATCTGATTTTTACCTGAAGCAACCCAGCCTACACTAGCTAACAGGCATTTTTCAGAAGGATCTTTAGGCCCAGTCCTTCATATTTCAGTATAGAGCTGCACTGTTATTCAACACATTGCATTTTCCAGGAATAGACATTTCCAGGAAAATGTAGCTGGATGTTTTTGCCCAGTGGTGGTTCTTCCATCTTTGGTTACTGTCAAAAGCAAAAGATCTTGCTGTAATCCACCTTCCTGGTGAGGATGAGCCTCTAAGACAAGGGTGTTCCTGCAGGAGAAGTGAGGCAGGAAGCAACACTTGGGAGCAGAGGACTGCATGGCTGGAAGGCATGCTTGCTGGGCAAAATATCATGTGCATCTTTTTTTGAAAAATCATCCAAGTCCAATCCCAGCTTCAGCAGGCACACAGCACCAACCTCCTGACCATGCCCAATGCTAGCACCAACTCCACAGCCCTGCCCTGCTCTCACCTGGACCATGTTACTCTGTGCAGAGATTTTTGTCTGCACCGAGGTCAGGAAATTCATCGTTACAGTTCCCACAACAGCCATAAACCCAGGTATTCTGAACAAATACTGTAAAAACCCTGAAGTTAGTTGCACAAGTGTTTCTCAGTAGATGTATGAGGGACCCAATGGTACAGCAGGCTTGAAGATGCTGTCTGCAACCTCCACACCTGCTCTTGCAAAACCTGAGCATACCTGAAAGAGGGGCTTTGGTGTAAAACCTTTTGACAGCTGATGCCAGGCACCAGATGTTCTGGGGTAGCTGTGGAGTTTCTGGTGATTTGAGGCTATAATCCTGGTATTGAAGAAGGTGGCAACCACACTGTATGTCAGAGCCAGTGAGCAGCAGGTGTCTGCTGAACTCCACAGCAGTGCAGGCTAACCAGCATCCTCACACAACACTGTGTCTTCTGCTCTATTTACTGCCCTTAAGTGGACTTCATCATTCTGGTAGCTGAGGGCTTCACACTTGTTAATATTTATCTCTGCAGAGGCTCTGTGAAGTAAGGAAGAACTGTTGTCCCCATTTCACAGGAGAAGACTGAACCAGCAAGAGGCCATACATCCACCCCAGGGTCTCAGACAGTCTGCAGCAGAGTCTGTGCCTCCCAAGTCTGAGGGTCATAACCTCATTTTCCAGTAGTGACAGAACAGATACAGAACCAAAATTTCACAGGTAAATAAGTGCCACGACCTGCTGGCTGGAGTCCATAGGCTGTGGCCTCCTGTTTCTGGCAGCATTCGTATTTCCCTCTGTTATTTCAAATATTTTATTGTAGTGTTATCTTGTCTAGTCTAAACAATGGTCCCACCTGCTCTTGAGAGTTGTACTCTGTGAGGGAAAACGTTGAAAATTGTTATTATCCCCCGTGTTTGGGCCCAGACGCAGAGGGGTGGATGCTCCACAGCCAGGACCCTACCATCCCTTTGCTACCCCAGCCTCCACTCTCTGCCTGCAGTTGCACAGTTCAAGAGCCGCCACCAGCCCCACAGTCCCTCCCCACCCGTTCCAAGGCTGTGCTCCTTCCCCAAGCACAGGGACACTGGTATCTCTGGAGTGACAAGGACATGTGTGGCATCAGTGGCATCAGTCCAGATACCTCTGCCGTTGATGGCACAAGAGAGAAAAAATTGTGTCCCACATTCTGAGATGACCCACCGCAGAGAAAAGATCCGAGCTGTGATGTTCCAGCCTCTGGATATGCTGTCTCTTAAAGCAGGCAGGAGCTCAAATCTCCAGCTCTGTTTCAGTCCTATTCACTAATAAAAACCCCAGGTGTTACAGGAAGAACTATCGATGTCTGCTTTGGCATGTGAAGTATGCATCACTTGCCTCATTGCCTTAAAAGCAATAAATCTCTGTTTATCTTGATGGTTACTTAGTAATGAAAACCAGTGGCCAAATCAGTTATCTGAAAGAGGCTAAATGACAACTTGCTCCACACCCGATGTAAGTCAGGCTGATAGCTTCAAAGCCCTTATCGGTTCCATGTGACTGGGTCTATCCAGAGTGGTTGGAACAGGCCAGCATTCAGCGCTTTGTCATCCTGGCATGTCCAAACCATCCTGCTGCTGACCAATCAAGGACACATGGGTATTTCTTATGCTTCCACTGTGATTAGACATCGCATCCTGTGACAGTTTATGAACAAACAGCAACTGTATTTTGTCATGCCTTAAAATCTGGTCAAGGTCCTACCCAGCTATCTCAAAGCATTTCACAAACCTGGTCCTTCTCTGACTCAAGAATTCATAGTAGTAGGTAAGATGACTTCACAGGGATTTGTTTGTGTCTTCCATTTTCCACCTGCAAATTGGGAAGAAGGCTATTCAGCCACTTTTGTGAAGGGATTTGGGAACTCTGCAAGGAGAGTGCTGTTTAGGTATCAGATATCAGTAGCAGCCTGTCACATTGAATTCAGCAAGGGAATGGCTGGCTCTGTTGTTGCAGCACTCGTGGAGGACTCAACTCCCAGATGAATTAAGACTCTGTGTGACTGAGTCTTTTTGCATCTCCCTGCCTCACCTGTAAAATGGAGACAATAATGTTTCCCTGATGGCATGAATGTTGAGAGGTAGTACATTAATGGGACTGAGACCATCATCATGCAACACCATGCAACAAATAATTCTGCAATAGCCACACACACACAGCATTCATTTGCATTTGTATTCAGCAGACTATGGAAGGAACCCGACTATTAACACCTCTACTCTAGGGCAAAATGCTTGGAGACCACATCCAGACGTCCAGGTGTCCGCTGAACTTCATGGGGTGTGGTATCCAAGTTTGGGCTTGAATGTAGATTGCATGGCTAATTCCTACTTAATTTATAATAGCCGGAACCTCAACATGAACACCAACCACTGACTTACTAGGAACCTGAATCAGCTGCCCATTTTGTGCCTTGGGTCTGTGAAATTACTCTGTTGTCTGCTGCAATCTACTCTGAAGCTGGAGATTTGTTTCTACAGGAGCCAGGGAAACATTATGTCGCCAAACTACTTCCAGTCTCTTCCAGGATTACAAGTCAGGGAATGGTGGGTAGATCTTGTGATTTCCATCCTACAATTTAAACCAGATGGATTAGCCTTGCAGCATAAACATTTAAGCAAGAAAAGCAAAAAATTGGCAGAAGTTCTGTTTCCTGATTAACTGTGTTATTATGACTTACATTTTTTAACAAGATGCACATAAAGCTAGTTTACAAGATAACTTGATCACAGTCTTTGATTCATCCTAATAAAATGTGGAGGTTTTGTTTTTGCTGTATAATACTCCAGCCCTGCTTGTAAAAGGTACAGGGGCTCATATCTGTGAGTTTTCCCTCTTGAGAAAAAACAAGGTGAAGACACAAAATGCAGCAGCTGTTGCATAGCCGGATCCATTTGGATGTGAGTAGGATAGGAGTTGTTGAAGGAAATGAGAGGAGGGATTTAACCTGAGTCAAACCTCAAGATGAAAATTATGAACCCACAACTCCACACTGTATTTTTTTTTGTTGCCACCATGTTGTTTACTTGCAGTTCCTTCATTTTGATACAGGTATCAATACCTGAAAAGTATTGAACGTGTGGCTGGCATATTGAACTAATAGAATAGTGGTAAAAATCTCTGTCCTGTACATTTACCCTTTACATACATGAAAGACAAGATAGTATCAGAAGCAGAGACAAAAAAAGAGACCCGGATAATTAAATGCCACTCATCTCAGAACTTGAAAGCCAGTGAAATAACTAAGATGCTGTGAAAAAATACCTGCCATAATTAAAATGGCTGATTGGTGAGAGCTGCAGTGAAGGCCAGTGTATGGGGCCTTGCTAAAAACATTGCTAGAAGGAGACAGATCTACATACCTGGGGAAACTCAAAGCCAGGTGAAGCTACATGGGAACTTCAAATCACAGGCTTGCAGGATGAATGCTTAGCTTCGATGGCACACAGCAAATTAGCACACCAGAGCAAACCTGAAGCTCCTCCTCCACAGCCCTGGGCACCAGTAGAGCTAAAACTGACATCATTTGCCCAAGCCACGCCTTGGGAAGCTGTCAGGAACAGCCATCCTGGCAGGTAAAACCCCAGGTTTTGACAAATCCCAAAGTAATAGAGATTAAGAGATTAATGGTCTGATTTTCACTCTTTTGACTTTAATGCATGTGCTGTTCTACCCAGGTCTGAGGCACTGTGGCAGCCCAAAACCTCTGATGCAAATTTGGGGATGGAGTGGCTGAATTTGCTAAGCTGGCAAAGAGCTCTGGGAGATCTGTCAGGACAGTTGCAGAAGCCACTTGGAGCAGCATTGTAGCACTTTCTGATTGTTCCTCGGCCACAGCGAACTGGGATGGTCTGTGTTTTTAATCCATCTCTAAGTTAAATATTTGCTTGAACCACCTGAGGAAGTGGCCTGTGCTGAGCAGGGTTACTTCTTGCTGAGGGAGACTGGTGCTGTCACACAGGGCACGATGGTGGTTCAGCAGCGTCGCTTCGGAGGCAGAACAGAGCTACAGCAGGGAGCAAAATCCTTAACCCTGCCCAAGTCAGACGTAGGAAAGTGCAACTGCCTGTGCTCAGCAGCATGGTGGGAGGGCAGTACAGAGGGTGCCACACTGAGAAGGATGAGAAGTGGGAGAACCACGGAGAAGGGAAAAGGCCTGGGAAGCAGATGCTGATGTGAATGAGGAGGTATAGTGAGCATCCCTTTGTCTCAGGCTGGACCTAGAATAGCCAGAAAAACGGACTGAATTTTTGTGGTTGCAACCAAAGTAACAACCTGTAACTACTGTGTAAATTCCAGGATGACTGATCAAAGAATTGAAAAGAAAAACTGATTTTTACAAAACATTGAAGACTACCATGCTTCCTAATGATTCCTTCAGAGAGACAGCTAGGACTAACTTTGGAAGAAGCAGAACAGCTTCATAAATGTTTTCTGGTGGTTTTATATTATTCTAAATTCTGCTTCTCAATACTCATCAGGTTTTTTTCCCACTAACCATAAAGCATATGCTGCCTTGTATCCTGGTTACATGAGATTAACAGATAACCTTATTTTTCACAGTCTGTTTTTCAGCATTTCTGCCACAGAAGATCCTCTTCTACAGCTTCAAGTTGAAAAAATCTTTGTGGCAGATTTGGCATTGCCTGTAATAATTTATGAATGTGATGTGTTGACATGTTTATTGTGTGCATACATCGAGCTACTTCAATAGCTGGATTGTCAAGACGTGTACCCAGGAGAGAGAAGATGGATCCAGGCATACATTTTTGAGGCAACACTTGGGAAAAAAAGCAAGCACTCCTCACTGTGATGTTTTGGCTGGGCCCCTGTTAGGCTCACTGGAGAGATTTCCCTGGGAGAAATGTGGGCGCCTGCAATGCAAGACATGAAAGACCCTAGAGAACTTACAGAGGACCATTTAAACAGAAGTTTTTGTGAGCAAGATTCCAAAAGGGGTTGAAAGTGCTCAGATCTGTAGATGTTTAATTTAGTAGACGTTGGCAAGACTACAAGAAAAAGTGCGTGTGAAATATTTTTTAACCAACATACTTTATTTCATTGGTTAAGTGGCTCTTCTGTTTTAAAAATGTTTGGATCATGCGGGAAGGCTGAAGGTCTCTCTTCTCATGTATGCTTGTGAGCTTGGGAAATGCATGGGGTACGTAGGCTGGAGCTTGTGTTTAGTGTAGTCTGTGAGAATCAGATTATCCCATGCATGGAAAGGCCTGCTATAAGCAGAAGGCAAATCAGAAAGACCACTGCCAACCAGAGATATAGCAGTAGCCATAAGAACACCATCACCTTTCTTATAAGTCCTTACATAATAGTTCTACTAATGACTTTTATTAAACATTTAAGCCTTAGCATTTAAGTGATTCATATTTGTTACAAAAAAGCTGTCCCGTTAACACAAAGTACAAGCTGAAACAAAGCTAATGAGCCTTAATACTTGCAGGATAATTCAAAGTTTAAAGGTGATATTAACAAAAATAAAATATGGAAGAGTGGAAAAATCCAGTTTCATTGTCCACTAGAGAACCTGAATTTTTTCCTTTTGGATCATAAAATTAAATCAATTGCTGAACTCTTACCCTGTTACTAAAGTAGTGCAAGAACACATATATGTGCATAATTAAGTACCCCTATGTGACCATAAAAGGTCTGCCTGGCTGTCCAAGGGGAAGGTGAGTGGGACTTGATTCAGCAGCATGAAGGTGGGAATGGCATTACTGTAATCTCCCTGTATTTCTTTACTTTGATGGGGCTCATCCTTATGTGGTAGAGCGATGGGGTGTACAGCAGTGGCAATGGGAGTGTTCCAGTGCAGAGTTTGGGCTGTGTGCCCTGTGCATCTGAGACACAACAGCAAATTGACCAGGAACTGCATGGGTATTTATCCTATGGAAATCATACCTCAAATCAGACACGCAAAAAACCTGAGGCACTGGGTATATTAGATATACCTGAAAAGTTAGATGAAGTTTTTATTTATCCACCTTGTGGTTTTGCAGTGTCAGATATGATGGGTAAATGGGTAAGTGGAAAAAAGTCAGTGAGTCCTGCCCTTGAAAATGTGATCTAGCTTAAAGCACTGGGATTTCAGTCTTTGTGTTCCAATGAAGAGATCAAACAACTTCAAGAAACAAACAGGGTAAACAGCACAGCTATAAAATGACATTTTGGAAGTGACAAGTGAGCAGTTGTATGGTTACCAATCTCCTACCACAGTTATGCTCAATTTCATGTGGCCCCCATTAACCACACCACCTGTCCTGGGAGCTCCCCACACATCCCAGTCTTGATAAACAATTTTGGAAGTAAAAAAAGGGAGTGAATATCAACACAATGGAGTTGTGGGGCACGGCACACACAGGAGCACTGTTCACATCTCATGCAACACCCAGCTCCACTCCTTGATAAATAATCGCATCTTGCTACAGCAAGACCTTGAAGAGGCACAAGGGGTTTTATAGATGGACTTAGAGCTACTCAGTAGATGCAGTCAAGCTCCTTTTGAGCTGCCTCCCGTGTGAGATTTGAGCCTTTCCCAAGAGGGATCCCTGTGGCAAAGGGCCTCTCATCTGTTTGACCCTGGAGCAAGCACCACATTGCGCCGGCAGCAGAGAGGAGGCAGCAGACATTTTCTCCTGAGGTAGGAGAAGAGTCACCTGTGCCCTGGGGCTGCTCTGGGGGCTGCAAACTCAGGCCAAGAGACAGAAATAACCCAGGAGCTGTTAGCTGGAGAGCTTGGATTTACAGATTCGCCAGGAGAACAAGGCTTAATGAGAAACTCCAAGGAAAATTAGATAAAATGGACTGATGTGGACATCAGAAAACTTCTACAGCATAAATCATAAATTCTCCCTGGTTTGGAGAGAGGTAAGAATTTCATCTCCATTAATTTAATCCGGCAGACAGAGACAACAAAGCAGCCTCTACATGGGAGAGTTAACATTGCTTGGATTGATACAGAGAGACAAGATGCACTTGCAGGCATAGGAAAAATGCATCTCTGAGAAAATTTCCACTATTAATATTTTTCCCTTGCAAATGTGGGTCTTCTAAAACACTCTTTTCTTTTGGAAGGATCTAAATGAGGAGGAGGTGGGAAGTAGAGCTACAAAGCATGTAAGAAAGCCTCAAATACATGAGTGGGAGGAAGGAGGAAGAAATGAAAGAATAATGAAGCTTGCATCACTGGAAGCAAACAACAGAAGAAGGGAAATGCATGTACTTGTGGCTAAATTTTGAAGGAACTTAGGCTGAGGTTTCAAACAGCTGTGGTTAGCATAGATGCAGGCACAGAGTAATTCAGATGATCTGATCAAAGAACAAAGAAATGTTAAAACTGATTTCATTGGGAAAAATACCTGCCTTAGAGTTAATGGGTAAGAACAGGAAAAGGTGCCTTGTCTGTATTGTTGATATGAAGTAGCCCTGCAGAGTGTTATCAGCACCTGTAGTATATAGGTTCATTATGAGACTTGGGCATTGCTTCAATGGGGCCAGGATTTTGCCCTTCATGGAGTATCTGTTGGCATCTGTGAGATTTCCTTATGTGATGATGTTGCAAACAGGTACCTATATTTTTAAAAACAATTAATAGAAACCTTGTTATTAACATGGTGCCCAGGGTCCCTAGCTCAAGCTGCATCAATAGCTGAGCCCAAATGTTCAGCTACTCTTGGAGTGTTGTGACTAAAACTAAATCAGGCATTTCTACTTTGAGAGCTTCTCCAGTGGCCATCACTCCAATCCTTACCCATCTGAACCAGGAAGCAAGCCTGGAAGAGGAGTCTGGGGTTGGGTTCATTCCACACCTTCTGATTTTTGTCAGGGCTTTGCTGTAAGGGCATTCAGCAAACCAGGCTGATCTATCCTGACACAGTCTTTGAAAATTTTGCAGAGCAGTCAGTAGAAAACTTTCAACCGAACTGAACGAGGAACCTGTGTGTCTTACACAGGAATCCTGTGGGATGGGATTGTCTCTGTCTCTGTGTCACCAGAACCACCTACAAAATGAAAACTGTAACTCTGCTCAGGAAACCCCAAGGTTTTATATTCACTTTGGAATAAACTGAGCCCATCCATCCATTGAAGAGGCGAGCATCAGGGAATCAACAGGAGGTTTTGCCATCTGCACAGACAAGCAATGCTCAGGGACCAAGATGGGGGCAGGGAGAAGTTTCATGCCAGCAAGTTTTACAAGTGGAAAGACTACGCTGCTACTCCAACCTATACTGGCTTTTCAAAATCAACTTGGAGACAGTAAGTAAAAAGGGCAGAGAAACAATTTTCCATTCCCTAGTAAAGCTGTATTTGATACAGATAGAAAAACCCTGTTTTTCTTTTTTCAAATCTTGTAATCGAAATTCAGAGTTGATACTTTTTGTACACTGTTGTGCAGTATGCTGGTGAAAAATCTGTGTCTCCTTGTGTCATGCCCACAGCAAAGCATTTTGATCTAGGGTTGGCAGACCTATACAGTAGAGTGGTGGAGTTTGGGTAGGCAGGAAAAAGAATTGGCAGGATACAGCTCTCATTCTGTCCTATGTCCAAGCTCTGTGTCCAGGAAAGAATGGATCCCTTAGGGGTAAAGAAAAAAATCTCATCCCATCCTGAACCAGCCATTCCCACATTATGACAAAATAAATCTAAAAAGAAAAGCTAGGCTTTTCCTGTAATCACTACAGCAATCGCATATACCTCAAGTTGTCAGTCTACAGTGTTGGTTAGAGAAAGCTAACTTAAAATTAATAATTAAATGCCCATTACAGGCTTGACAGTCTCTAGGCGTGTGGCAGTGCTGATGGCACCAGCTCCCTCTGAGATCCTGCCAGCCGCAGACGGCCTTCCGTTCAGCCCAAAGTCCCCCTCATCGTGCTCTCACGGCAGCAAGGCAGGACAGGCAGCAGGACGGGGCTGGGGTGAGGGCTGCGAAGAGGCAGAGGAGTCGGCAGGAGGAGGCAGGTGCACCCTTGGCATTGCAGACTCTTCTGGCATGGGGAGTTTTCTGTTTTCAGCCGTAAATACGATGCAAGGAGGTGCCAGGCCTCGCTGAGGCTCCCGGCGGGTAAGACGGTAAAAAAATAAAAGAGTTTTAGTTCTGCATGTCTCGTTTTTCAACGCGTAAAAGCCCGGCTCCGGTGGCACGAAGGCCGCTCTCAGTCGCAACGCGACGGCCAAGGAGGGCAGCCGAGGCGTGTGGGCACTCACCGGGGGTTGTGCCGCCACGGGCGGGCCGGGCAGGCCCGTGCCGGTGGGACAGCGGGCCCGAGAGGGCTCCCTGAAGGAAAACGGACAGGACGCGTGGGACCCGCATCCTCCGCTCGAGCCTGCTGCATCCCCGCACACGGGCAGGAAAACACCCCCGAGGGA
>VZTG01001883.1:4348594-4381160 GCA_013397845.1 Melanocharis versteri | reverse complement strand
CGCGTATTTAAAAAAAAATAGGCAGAAGAAAAAAGTCTGCATATCATCAGAAATGCCTGCAGACCGCCTTGGCTGCTGTTGCCTTTCCCACAGCATCTGTTGAAACCTGAGAACATGCCTGTCAAATCAAGGTCATTTTACAATAAAACCCTGCACCGCCGCCTCCCTCTCTCCTCCCTGGACGTTGTCCCACACTTTCCATCCAAGGAGGAGTTGAGGGGATGCAGCCACCTGCCCCATGCCCAGTGGTGTCCGGCCCCAGCCTGGCCTGCTCCTGGGGAACCGGAGAAAAAGCAAAAGTAACAAGGGATGAGTTCTTTATAATCGAATGATCAGGCCATGTTTCTTTCCATGGGCATCTATGGACCTGGGAGACAAAGCTGGGATTGATCTCCCTCTGTTCCTTTTTATTATGAAGTTACATTAAAATGTAATGGTTTGGACTTGCACATTAAGGCCATTTCACAAATCTGCCTCACCTATTAAAAAAAAAAAAAAGGTGACAAGTGACTCTGGGAAGCCCTGGGCAATGCTTTTAAGAAAAAAAGAAAACACAGTTCTGTTACAGCATGCTATGAGGAGAAAAGCAGAGATATGAGAATAAAATATACTTCATTGCTGCTGAATGCAGCATGAGAAAATCAGACTATTATTGTCGTAAATTGAAGTTTTACTTTGCTGGACTATTGAAAGTTTATTGTGTGTGAAAGGAGAGAGCTATTTTGCTTTTGAAGCAGGAGAGAGCTATTTCACAGCAAACTCACAAGAAAGGTGTTAATGTTTTTGCTTATTTTCTTGGGCAGCACCCGTTGATTTCAGATGTTTGTGACAGAGAGATGCCTTTGAGTATTCACTGCATTTTCTCCAAAACATTTCCTTTTGTTGCTCTCTTTAATCTTCATTTTGCAGTGACCAAGCTGAGAAATAGCACTTCAGTGCTTCACCTACTGTATAAATCATCACTTTGAAACCTTAAATGACTGGTTTGCTTGCATATTATGCTTTTTGCATTATTATTTCTTAAGAAAACCAGAGACTGGTGATCAAGTCTTGCAGATCAGGAGGTAAATCTTGCAGGGCCCTGAGGAGAAGATGATCAGTAACCTCTTTACCCACACCTTTAGATCTTGCTGTCCAAAAAACCCAAGGCCTGACTTTAAAACTTGGTTGCAGGCAGAGCAGGCTGAAGGGATGGTAGAGCCAGAGGGAGCAGTGCCTGCTTCTGATTGAGGAGTCCCTGTCGGCAGCTGGGCTGGCACCAGAGTGCAGGAGGTGGGACCTCCCTCCCTGTGTTGGGGAGAGGCTTAGGGAGTCAGGCAGTTGTTTAATCCAGCTCACTTCTGATTAGACAAATGCTGCTTTTAATTGCTGTGGAGTTCAAATGGAGAGAGTTTGGCTTGGTAGCGAAAGTGTGCTTTTGCTTCTAGAGGCAAATTTCCTGTTGTCGGGAGCACCCTTATCGGCAGGAAGGTTCAGTGGCAGGAAACGTGTCGGTTACTTGTTTTTACACATTGAAGGAAATGAGCTGGATTAGGTATCTTCTAGGTTTACCCTTCATCAGCCTCTGTGTCTGTGCTACTTTATTTATTTCTAATGATTTTAGTTTGTGAGAGTTTTATGATGTCAGGCATCCCCAAGGGAAATGCAAGAAGTTAAATGCTTGTGTTGTCCTGTCATTTTTTTTTTTCTGTTATAAAACACTACCCCACCAGCCTCTCTGGGCTATGTTTTCAGAAGTGTCCAATTTGCAATTTTTACCTTTTGAGCCTCATTGCGGATACTCAGCTAGGCTTTTCTTTTTCTTCCCCCATTAAAATGAAAGATCAAAAAATGCGCCAGTTATTTTACTAATAGGAGCAGTTCTTACAGTTCTGAACTGCCTTTCATCATGGATCATAAATCACTTTACAGAAATTAATGCTCTAATATCCACAGAAGTTGTGTGAGCATAGGAAGCTGAAACTTAGCATTTCACATGGACTGCACAAAGTTGCAAGGCAAATTAGGCGCAGAGCTGGGAGTCAAATTAATTGCCCCTTAATTAGCAATTGCTAATGGATTAGAACTTTGAAAATGTGTTTGTGTTTCCCAAGCGTACTCATGCTAATGCACCAGTGTGGTGTGTGTTTGTTTGGGATGTGGGTCGGGGGTGAGAATATAAGCAACGGTTCCAGAAAATGCCAGTTGTTTTCTGGTCCCTGCCCAGCATGGCTGAGATGCCAGGTTGGAGGCTTGTAAGATTAGACACGGCTTTGGACGAAGGTCCAGACCAAAGGTGAGGGCTGCGGTTTAGGTCTGTGTGTTCTAGGAAGCAGGGAGGCTCAGGGAAATAAACATTCCTCTGGTGTCAGCTCACAACAGGGTTTTTATGGTGTTAAGCTTTGCAGACGGTTTCGAGGGGGAAACATGGGAAAGTTATATAAACTTGTGAGAAGCTGCTTGGCATGCTGAATGGGTTCAAGTGGTGGGTTTTGGTTGTAGGAGATCTCTTGGTGTTAGGAGCTGTTCCTGGCAGGAGAAGCTACCAGGGCTGTCCAGAAGCCTAAGCTGGACTGGAACAGGACTATCCTGGTTGATGCTGGAATTTGCCAGTTCGTGACTTCAGATGTAACACAATGCAGGGTGACTTTGGCCACAATTTTGACATATTTGTAATGAAATTGAATTTGGCTTGTTACCTTCTCTCATGACCAAGCCAAAGTAAAATTGTAACAAAATAATGAAGAAAAAAAAAGGACTCTAACAGAACAGTGTTGCATTTTAGTGTAAAACTTACAGCTGTGTATTTTCAGAAGTGATCAGCTGATTCTGGGAAACCAGCCTGAAGCTCTGCAAGGCAGGGCAGCTTTTGGGACGTGATTCTCTCCTAGAGTTTTGGAAATTCTGCTCCACTTAAAATGCCTCAAGTTGAGCTGCCAAGCATGAGAGCAACTCAAACTCTCCCTAACCTCACTGTAAGACTTCAGGTACCTTTAGCATCCTTGGGACTTATAACTGTTCTGAACTGAAGCTGGTTGTCTAGCCAGAAGTTTGTACCTTGGGTGTCAGCGTAGCTCATGACGGAGTGAGGCTCCATGTGTCTCGTTTGTTCCCCGTGAGGATGGATGCAGAGCAGTGGGATAGCCCTGCTCTGGAGGTGGCCAGTGAAGGGGGCCTGGGGAATGGCTGAAACTTGCCACACCTGGACACACAACTTTCAGGTGAGCTGTGTAGGACCACCTTCACATCAGCCCAGGTGCTGGTGGCCACTTGCTTGCTGGCGATCAGTTTCTCCCCACCACTCTGAGGGAGGTGCGTAAGGGACGCGTTATGCTCTTAAAAACCTCTCCATAAAGTGCATCTATTCCATAATGTCTGCGAAAATTGGGCAGGCTAAGTCTACTGGAGGCAAAGCTTCTACTTGTTATGTTGGACTGTATTTTGTTGCGCTTTTATTTCTCTTGTGTGTAGTCTAGGAGTCTCTGCTGGAGATGGTTTTCTCTGTGTCCACGCTGACTGCAGGACAGACAAATGGCAAGGCTGTGACCTCGGATCAGGCTTGGTAGGTGCCACTGAATGGAAAGATCTGCCTACATGTTTGACACTGGGATTTTTTTTCTCAACATTAGCAGGAATTTATATCAATGTTAGCTGATACAATGAAATTTCCAACACTGAATGTTTTACCTTTTACTGAAAATAGATTAAAGCCAAATAAAGACAGGTATTATTCCAGGAGTGGGATGCATTTGGCCTACACCAGTTTCTTCCTTTGCCCACTTCCCATGTTCTGAGTTGTGGTGGGACCCTGCTCTGAACTGTTTGCTCAGGCCAAGTGTGAGATTCCCTGGTGGGATCCTAATGGCAAACTGCTTACCTGCCACCAGCTTGCTGATCTCACCATGTCTGAGCATACTTACTTTTGTTGCAAGGAGAACACTCCAGACTTCCTAACAGACGGGACTTTATGTACAAGGCAATTGAAGCTAGACTCTGGAAAGCATTTCACAGAATGGCAGCTTTGTTGGAAATTGCTTCTTAATACTGTTTGGCAAAGCCCTTGTTCTTTTTAGTGTAGTTCTTTGCCAGACCTTTGCCGGCCCCGCTGAAACGAGCAGTGGCCTCGTGTCTCCTGTGGCCCTGCCTTGGGTCCCAGGCTCACCAAGGCTCCCCTTCCAAGCCCTGGCACCTCTGCAGCACCCTGCTACAGAGCTGCTTTCTGCTTTATCTCTTGGGCACCATAGTGAGGCCAGACTTTTCCCTGGACAAAGCTGGCTTCTGGCACAGCACACAGGCATGAACTCCCCAGCCTGACCCATCCGTGGAGAGCCCTGCTCACTGTTACTTCCTTCAGTGAGATCTGGCTGTGGACGATTTAATTGCTGGCTGGGCTTGCTGTGGAGAGGAGCAGAGGCATTAGAGGGGTTACGAGAGGTTATTAGAGATGGGAGGAAGCTGTAGGTCTAACCCTTCTAGATTTAACTGAATTATGTCTCATTCTACCCCCAACTCCAACTTGTTTTGAACTGGGTTTTACAGTAGATCATTTGTAGAAACTACTCAATTAATATGTTAATTTCAACACCAGATTTTGTAAAGCTTTTATGTTGGAGATGGTGAAGGGATCCAAATGTTTTGATCCTATTTTTATCATTATCTTCACTGTATTTTTCTTACTCTGTGCTTTGCAGAGAGGAGGGAAATTTTAATAATTCACTAATATACTTTCACTTCATTAACATTTTATCATTTTGGCGTGGTGCATATGGTGAAGTCCTTAGTACTCTCATTAAATACCTGATCTTGCCTCCACATTCTTGCAGCCCTCCAGGTGTGGAAAACCCTAAATGCAGATGCTATTCTACTTTTTGGAAAGAGCTTTTCTCTTTTGGAATAGACAGTAATCTGAACAAAACATGTAAGGTGTTTTTTGGTGGGTTTTGGGTTTTTTGTTTGTTTCTTTGTTTTGTTGTTGTTTTTGTTGGTTTTTTGTTGTTTGTTTGGTTTGTTTTTTTTTTTTTTTTTTTTTTTTTTTAGTAAACTGGAAACATTTATACAAAGATAGCTGCAGTGGTTAAGTCAGATCTATTAAGGGCCAAGTCTCCAGCCATTACAAAACTTTACCATGTGGTCTGGAGAGTGTGAAGACGCAGGGTGTTATTGTGGTATCCATTGCATCATTTTATACTGCGGCGTGTTTGGCTTAAGCAGAGATTTATACTCGTGTTAAAATGGTTATGAAGCTTTCAGCTTACCTGGGATAGCACAGTGCTTGGTATTGGGAGGGCACAACATGTAATGCTTCATGTAATCTTGGTGATTCAGTACATACATTTGCAGGTGTGCCCACCTTGTGTTAGACATGTGCTTTTTAATTGTGTCTGAATTTGAAATTGGTGTTCAGCTTTCATGATGGCTCTCCTTCCTTTTTTAAATTCTTTTTTTAAAAATTCTTTTCTTCCTCTGTTTTATCATAAAATAAATCTGTGAATTAGTGAATGATTTGTTACTGTTGTTAATTAAATATTATTAGCACACCAGATTATTTCAGGTGTATTCAGAAGGCTTAAGAAGCCAAGCACTGGCTTAGGGAGTGGGCAGTGGGTAGATACACAAGGCTGGAGAGTGGAAGGGAATTTTCTGGGTTGGGAGCAGTGGAGAGCTAAGGGACATGTAAGAATTTCAGGAGGAGTCATGTTTTGAAAAGAATGTGACTGTTGGGAGTCCAGAGGGCAAGAGATCACACTAATAAATATGGGAGATGTTGAGGGAGCTGGCTGAAGGTTTTTACTTGTCAAATAGAATATATTTGCTTTTAGAGGCACCAGGACAGAAACTCATCTCTTGTAAATTGGTATAATGCCATTTGAGTTAGTGGAATTACACTGACTTACACCACCTGATGGTCTGTCAGGTGGTATTACAAGAAGAGTGGGGATGTGAAGAATGGTGCAACTGGAAGAAGTTATAGGCCTGGGCAGCAGGGAGGGTGGAAGTTTGTTCAGAAGGGATAGAGAGGCTGAGCAAGCAGAGGAAGACCACGAGGTCCATTACAGCTATATTGGGTTTGACTTGATGATGAGATGCCCAGAAAGATGTCAACAAGGCAGGCTGAGAGATGGGCTTGGCTGGAGAGGAGAGTCAGTGATAGAGAGTACATTTCCCATCGGCACAGTAGGGATTGGTATCAGAGTGAGTAAGATCACGCCCAGAGTGTGGAGGGTATATAGAACAGACCAAGACTAAGGCCACAGCAGGAGCTGGGGGACAGGACATGGAGATACAGAACAATCGCTAGACAAGGGTGAAGAGGGCCAGAAGACAACATCTCACAAAGCCAGGATTGGACAAATATCTTTCAGTCTGAATGGAGGAATAGCAGAACCATAAAACATTACTTAGAGTTAAGAATAGAAAGGGAATGACACTGACTTCTTTAAAGACATGAGCCATGAATAATCTGTACTAGTTAGTAAACTTTGAAAAGCTGAACCATAAATAAGCTACATCTTCACTGGTGTGTCTAATTTTTCCCCTCCTCTCTTCTGTTACTGCCAAGTAGTCTCATGTAATGGTGCAGCAGACCTTAATGTCCTGGGGGTGGTCACAGCAGCGTCACTAATGGGCGCTGCGCTGTGGTGCTGCCGCAGCTGCGCCGTGCCGAGCTCTGCGCCGAGCTCTTCTGGGGTGACGTGGCCCTGTCAGCCCCAGCTTACCCTGGGGACCCCCAGCTGGGCGCTGTGCCTGCTGCAGCTGGCATCCCGGGGCGGGCTGCAGCCACGCTGTCGCTCAGGAAATTCAAAGAGGTGCTGGGAAGTCACGGTTCTGATTCAATACACTGGCATTGTAGCTGCAGTTACTGCGCCCCAGATGTTAGACCCCAGGTCAGGGAGTGGTGTGGTGCTGAACCACCTGTGGGTACAGGGGAGCAGGGGAGGCATCAGATGGGTTCCTGCTGGTCTGCCATGTGTGGCAAGAGCAGGGCTGGGTTGTGATGAAGAAGGTCTGAGAGAAACATTGCAGCTTCAGTTTGTGTTGTGGCTGAATGGAAGATCTCACTCGGGATGTAGTAGCTTTGTGCAAGGAGGAAGAAAACACACACTGGAAGAAATGAGGCAAAATGTGGGAAAAATGAGGTTAAAATATGGGATAAAAAAGGAAAAATGTAGAAATTAGGCATATATATTAGGATGGTCACCCTTGTTCACGAGCCCGTCTCATTACTGGAGCGACTGTAAGCCCATCACAGTCCTGGGGCCCAGTGTGACAACTGGAAACAGCCTGACTGGAAATCGGACCGACTTAATTGTACCAAGACAAGAAAAAAAGGCCCTGAACAATCCAGCACGAATAGTGAAAAGTTAAGTGTGTTTTAAAAATCCTTTGGTTTTTTTTTTTAGGCTGGGGTACCATTTCTGACAGGTGGGGAGATCCCCGTTCCCTGTTGGTGACTCTGGTGATCTCCCAGTGCAGCACCTCAGAAGCAGCCAGCCTGGATGGAAAAGTCAGTGTCTCTAGAAACAGAAAGCATTTTGACTTTCCAAGTGGAATGATTTCTTTGTTTCCTAGTTGTGTGGAAAGCTGCCATTGCAGCAGTTTGAGAAAAAAGGCTGAGCATCTTGGAGCCAAAATGGTTGAGAGATGACTCCTGGGGAAAGCAAGGAAGGATGTGGTGGGCTTGGAGGCACAGTAACAGATGTGAAGCCCTTCACTGTGGGTCACTCGTGGGTTCTCCCCAGAAAGCAGTAGTTCCCCGTTGCAGTGCCCGTCTGCGGCTGTGAGTCCGAGGGCCTGCTCCTGTTCCGATGCAGTCACCAGGAGGTGGAGGGCTGGTGTGTGCTCCTGCCGCAGCCTTGCTCCGGTTCTGGAGGGCTGACAAGGAGGCCCTGCGCCCTCAGCTGTCACCCAGGCTGATTAGAGGCTGTGGCTGTAGGATCAGGTTATCTGGTGGTTTGTGCCTGTTCCGTTGAAGGAATGGAGCAGATGAGAGGGCCAGGCACAAGTATATAGCCCCCGAGCCCCTTTTTAAGGGTATAATTTTACAATGCTAGTGGCAAAGGCTTTTTTTTTTCCGGAAAAGCAGTGTTATTTTTCCTCAAAGAGCTGCATGAAACAGCCTTTGCTATGCTGATATTGAGAATAGTATTAGTCTTGCCCACTTGCCCTTCCTCCCTTTGAGGGTTATGTCCCAAGCTGGTGGGCTCAGCCCACTCCCTGTATGGTCTGCGCTTGGTTTATTTGATCCAGGCTTCCTCCTGTCTTGCCTTTTTTGCTCTCTGCTCAAATGAGGATGCTCCATCATGGTGTGATGTGGACAGTTCACGAAATGCTTTGAAATCTGGAGCAGAATTTTTTTATAGTAATTTTTATTCTGAGTTTGTGTTCAACTTGCTTGCTACTGTTAGCTGCTGCTAATTCTGCGGGGATACAAGCTGGGACCATGGAGCAGCAGGAATTCCAAGCACCCTGCTCTCTCAAAGACATAGCGTGGAAAACCAATTTTCTTTCTTTGACCCCAAAAACTTACAGTCGATGTAAGGTATTTGGAGCAAAAATTGCTCCAGTATAGAAGTCTCTATACCAATATAATTATTTGTCCTGCTTTCATGTTTCACATGCTTTATTTAAGCTCCTGTCACCCGCTAATAACGTAGGGACATTGGGGAAATTTGGAAGGTATGCACAGTATTATTGGCATTTCTCAAGCAGCTGCTACTGGCCTGCTTACATTCAGTGGATTTCTTACTGTCAAAAACACTTTTAGCACGTGAATGAACGGGCAGGAGACCACCTAAATATTGATTAATGTTGACAGAAACTTCCCTCCCACCTCTCACTCATTCAAAACGATGATGAAGGCAGCAGAATTCAGCTCTTGGGTTACTGGAAAGAGATGGGTTTATTTCAAAAGTAGAGCTTTGCTTTGATGGGGGTTCTTGAGTGCTAGTTCTGGGAATCTTAGGTCATCCTGAGTCAGAAGTGACCCACAAGGATTATTGGAGTCCAACTCCTGACACTGCACAGAATAGCCCCAAGAGTCACACCATGTGCTCGAGTGTGTTGTCCAAACACTTCTTGGACTTTGTCGGGCTTGGGGTTGTGACCACTTCCCTGGGGAGCCTGTTCCAGTGCTCAACCACCCTCTGGGTGAAGAACCTTTTCCTAATATTCAGCCTAAACGTCCCCTGGCGCAGCTTCAGGCCATTCCCTCAGTTCTGTCACTGTCACCACAGAGATGAGATCAGTGCCTGCCCCTCCTGTTCCCCTCACAGGAAGCTGTAACTGCAATGAAGTCTCCCCTCAGGCTCCTCTTCTCCGAGCTGAATCGACCAAATTACCTCAGCTGCTCCTCATACAGCTTCCCCTCAAGGCCCTTCACCATTTTTGTGGCCCTCCTTTGGACGCTATCTAACAGCTTGATGGTTTTTTTGTATTGTGGTGCCCAAAACTGCCCCCAGCACTCAAGGTAGAGGCCGCCCCAGTGCAGAGCAGAGCAGGACAATCCCCTCCCTTGCCTGGCTGGTGATGCTGTGCCTGATGCACCCCAGGACAGGGTTGGCCCTCCTGGCTGCCAGAGCACTGCTGACTCATATTCAACTTGCCATTGACCAGGACCCCTGAGTCCCTTTCCACAGCACTGCTCTCCAGCCTCTCATTCCGCAGTCTGTCCATACATCTAGGGTTGCCCCATCCCAGGTGCAGAATCTGACATGGATTGATTGTTTCCAGATGCAAGGGACAAGAGGTTCAGCCTAGGTGTGACATCTGTAGGTGGGGAAGTGCCTTGTCTTCTACAAGTGTTGAAGTAAGCAGCATGGCACTTCGGAGAATCATTCCTTCAAGCATGGAAAGCTTGTCCCTTTTCATGCCAAAATCTATTGATTGTGATAGTCCTAGCTGATTTTAGTGACTATTTTGCCTCAGCAAATAGCTTGGCATTTGATCAAGTAAATAGTTTATATTTTGTGTATTCAGGGGGAGCTCCCTAGGGATGCAGTGGCAGTTGCTTGTGGTTTTATGGATGCAGAATTTGATGCTCCATTGCTGTCGCTGATATAGTGATGGTGATAACGGTTATCACTAACTTGTAGTACCCAGTGGTAGGTAAAGTGTTAGTATTTGGCTGTTCCTCAGACATTTTTGCTCTGTCAAGTGCATCCTCCATTGATACCAAAGGTGATTTATGTGACTGTTCCCATTCTGGCAATGTGAGTGATGCACATATGGCTCTTTGGAGCCAGGGGATAAGAAGATCTTGTAATACACAGGTGTGCTGCAACGCAGATTTTTGTTGTTGTAACTGTGATATCTTTATTTTATTCTGAACAACACGCGGTCCATTACTTGTTTGCGCCAAATTCAGCATTTTACCGGCCAATGAAGCGAGGAGCAGAGGGCCAGACTCGGGCCCCTGAGAACATTGTATTGGTCTTTATTGACTTGCAGACTCTTAAGCCTGTGGACTGATCTCAAAGTCTTGTGGCGCTACAGGAGCAAGTGAAGATGGGCAGTCTCCATGCTTGTCTTGTGATGGTGAGCTCTGATGTGTAATGTCTGAACCCAGGTAGCAGCCTTTCCCCGAGTTACCGTCGTCGGGTCTCTGTCTTGGCCACCATGCTGTACAGAACTGCAAGAACATAGTTGTCTTTATATTTAGTTGGGTATACTTTTTAAGGAGGAAGCAGAGACACAGATGTGGACAGCAGGATCACTGAAGACTTTTTTTAATAGCTAGTAAAGCTAACCCCCCTCAAATGCCTAGGTATCAGTCTAAAGAACTGTCTTGTCTATGAGCTTCAGAAGAAGGAAACATGGTTAAGCTATAGAAATGCATATAAGGAGTTCATTACAATATGTTAATTACCACTGCCCATAGTTATTCATTATTAATAAAGCGATTTCCTTCAAGATAAAATAATGAAATGTACATTTTCATGTATCTTTGTCAGTCAGAAGCCCAAGAAGATATTCCTGTTCTGCTTCTATCTTGTGGTATAAAATAATGCAACTCTGCTGAAGTTGGAGGTGGATAGCTGGGGAGAAGGCAGCTTCCTTTTTTGCTAGATAGCTTTAATACAACATTGTTTTATTTCTGCACGTTAAAGTTAATAACACAGCAAGTGTATTTTGAATTTAAGTCTTTCTAGGATCTCTATATGTTAAATACCTGTGAACAAACTTTATAGTTGCTCTATAGGCCCTAACGATATATCATTTTGTGCTGCCTTCTATCTATTACATTTTATCTGCCTGCAAAATCCATTTCTAATTCTGGCCATATCTCCTTTGCGATCACTTGCTAGAAATCTATTCCCAGGATTCTCCTTATTTTAGTGAAATATCTCTGCTTCAGCACCTTTCCCAAGGTGGCTGATCTAATCAGGGCACTATCAGTTATCATTTCTCATTTCCTTTGCTAGCTCTGTCAAATGCAATGCACAGCCTAACAGAGTGACATTCAAATACTCTCAGTGACCAAGGCTATTTCCCTTTCTTTTACCCTGCAAAACTGGATTTGTATGTGGCTTCTTAAGCACATGCCCTTTGCTCTATGCATGTGACTTATAAAATGCAGTCTGGGAAGACTTAATGTTAAGCAGATGAAATAGCTGCCTCTTTATTCATCACAGTTAAGTTCCATTGATGTTGACCATCTGGATTTAAAATCCCATATCCACAACTTCGTTTTTTCAGGTAGGGAAGAGCAGTGCTTCATTCCTGCCAACTGTGTAAGAGCCGTGCTTTGCCATCAGAGAAATGAAATTTTTTACCTCCCTGTAGCAGGTTTGTTACCTCCCTGTTGCTAGCCTCCATTCTTGTCTTTTTCCATATACATGTTTCTCTTTTAAATAGGAGTGTGACTGTGTGCAAAGGTCAGCATACACCAAACAGGGTGCTTGTGTTTCTCAAATAAAGACTCACCTGTGTAGTTGGATCCTCTGCTAAGGTTAAATGTGGTTTCTATAGACACGGGTCCAGCAATAGCATCCGGTTTTGGCCTCTATTTTTTTTTACCTTGGGTGACAAACCTCTTAGTGTTATCTTAGATTGCTATCACAGACTAATACTTGTTTTAATAAGTGTGTGGCTGACTATTCCATCTGCTCTGGAAGACAGAGTTATCCATATGCGTCCTCACAGCCCTTCCTTCTTTGCACCATTTAACACTTGCTGTCACAAGCCCTGCTCTGCTGCAGACTCATTTCTCCAATGGTTTCTGTGAGGGCCGAAACCTAAACCATGCTTTTTAGGAGGAGAGCAGGGAGCAGGCATTCACCAGACTGGCTGGGAGTGGGAAGAGAACTCTCTGTGCACCTGTCCAGTTTGCAAAACATCATGCAGTGCAACACTTACATGATGCTGGGAGCTTACCGTGAGCTCAGCTCTTGATTTCTTTTGAAATTCATAGAACCAGTTTTTTGGGGTCTTTTTTCCTCCCACTGAGTGAGTGAAACAAACCTGTCTTGCAGTCTGCAGCAGACCAACACATGTATTTCCCCTGTAGCCTGTTGCAGGTTACAGAATTGAGTTTATTAGTTTCAGACAGGGAGGAGAAAAATTAGGAAAATGGGTTTTAAGCTGACAAAAAGAACCAGTGTGATTTGCTATTTATGGCCCAAGATACAACACCAACCAGGTGCTCTGTGTTCCAGCTCTTTGGCACGTCTTTTGGTGAGCTGTATCCCAGATTGGTGAGCTTCCAGCGCAGGATATTTGTAGTCCCTCCAGGCTGTCCCTTGGACACTGTCCCTCTGGTTGACTGTGGAGCTGCAAACTGGGGAGCATCTGCCCTAGCAGGGGATGGCAGAGCGAGCATCTGGGTGTCCTTGAATGGTAGTTTCCAGTGTGGCTAAATAACGAGGATGGTGTCTAATGGCTTAAAAAACTGCTCATAGAGGCATTTTTTCCTAGCTATTTCTTCACTGTAGGAAGGTAGAGAAATCTGTGTTAAAATAATAATTAAATGCTGACAGTACTAAATTTCTACCCAGCGTGAGTTGGCAGCAGTTGCAAACCAAAACATTAGGTCATTAAAGAGAAAAGAAAAACCTGATTAAATACCTCTGAATGTTTTTCTGATTAGGTATTCTTAAACAGAACATGTGGCTGTAAGAGAAGGGTATACTTGACAGCAGCAATTGCTTTTGAGGGGAAAGGTAAAATACTCAAGTTTTAATGTGTATATATGTGTATTTCTAAGGAATTCTTGCTGATCTTAGCTATGAGCCACCACAAAATCTCCCTGCCAGGAAATACGTGAAATCCCTTCAATGTTATGTTTCTGGAAAGAGCAGTTAACAGTGACTAATGTGCTCAGGGTTTTGTTTTGGTCTCTTTTTCCTCCTCTCTGGCTAGACAGAGTTGATTTCGCACTTGAGAGTCCAGCAGCCATGGTGGACCTTGCCGTGGCATTGGTAGTATTGAAGCACTGCGAGGCTCGGGGCTGGCTGCAGTGTGCATCCTGCAGACACAGAGAGAGAAGGGTTTCTGCCCCAGGGAGCTGCCATGGGGTGGTGTGTGAGGTCAGGTGGGGATTCAAAGGGGAGAAGGAGTGATATTGGGTACAGAAACCCCCCTTTGCTTCATGGCCACGCATGGCCAAAGGTCCACTGTTCTTAGAGGTAGGCTGAAGGGATTTTTGTTGAAAAAGCACTTTTATTTAAGGCACTGTTAGCTGAGGAGACTGCAAAGTAAAACTCGTCGAAAGGTGCATTTGTAGGCTGCCGCTTTTTGCCTCCTGTTTCTTCCTTTGATGCACTCTATCATATATTTGCTCCCGTGTACTCCATAGTGATGTTTTAGGGGCTGATATCTACAGCACGTCTGGTGCTCCTTTCAAGTCCTCTTTAAGGAATGTTGATGGAGATAGCAAGGAGTGGAGTAACCAGGGTTGCTGGGGAGCTTTGGTCACTGTAGCAGAGTTGTGTCTGCTGGCCCTGTGGGAAGCCCTGGAGCTTGAGAGGAGTCAGTGTGATGCTGACCATCCCCTCTCCAAGTACCAGGAGCATCTCTGAAAGCTGTATGAGCTCTGTGGCCAAAACACACTTCCCAAGCATATGCTGGGTGTGGAAGGATATTCTGGCTCTTGTGGCTCCTGCTCCCATTGTATCAGAGCAGCTCATTGTCTGGTGTGTGTATTAAGGTGCCAGCCCTGTGAGACACCACAGGGTCGTCCTTCCCTCTCCCTGCCTTCTGGCCTTTCTTTGCATACTTATATTTGAAAAACTGAGGAACACAGAGTAAGAGAGAGGATTCACAGATTATTTCAAACTGTTCTGTTCAAAGATTTTGCATAGGGTAATGCAACTTTTTCCTGTATTGTTATACTCCTGCCTGCACCCAGAATATCCATATGAACAATGGTCGGACAAACATAATTTCTGCTACCTCCAGGAGGTAGGGGAACGGATCATCTGAAGGGGTTTGAAGAAGGCTCAACATCTTATGCTTAAAATTTTACTCACCACTTCTACTGGACTCTTTTAAGGTCAACTGGCATATTCATTTTTCCCTTGGGAGCTGTATAAGTTACACGCTTTTTTTTCCTTCACTATGCATTCCAGAAAGCAATTTTTCAGGAAAAGTTGTTCTAGTTTAATCTCCAGATTATCTGTGGTTTATTTTTTCTCCTAGATAAAGGGGCTAAATAATCTGCTAACTGTAATTAAGGCAGAGCTGGGGTCTCTGTATGGGCATATGTGTGTCCAGATTCGAGAACTACAGCTTTTAGTTGCAGTGTTGCAACTGTATTGCCTGAGCACATCAGTTATTTGGAGGTGAGCACAGGTGCTCCAGTGAGCCTGGCCTCTGCTCAGAAGTCAGGTCCCAATCCCCCTGGAAATACCCTGGGTTTGGAAAGCAGAGCAAAGGGCATATTTCTGCAAATGTTAGAGCAGTGATTTTTTGCAGTTAAATGCAGTGATCAAGAACAACGGAAAATTTTGGCTGTATTTCTCTCCTGTATGCAAATGTGCCAAGCAAAGAACAGATGGGGTCAGGGGACTGCCTGTGGTTGTCTGCATCTTGGGCTGCCTCCATCCCAGCCCTGGTGGGAGTAGAGTGAGCTGCTCTCATGTCTGCTGCCTTTGCTGTTCTGAAGTTCCTGCTTCAGTCACAATCCTGCAGAGTGGCACATGCCAGGATATCTGTCCACAGTGTGCTGTGGGGGAATTAAACTCCCCCTGCATGAGGACTCTTCCTCATGAGAATTGGCCACCAACAGACCTTAGTGACAGAAAGTGGCTCTGAGAGCTTGGCCTTCGTATCTCCAAGTTCATGGGTCTTTGTAGTACTAGCACTGGGTTGAGACAAACTATTTCTCTACTGACATTAATGTACTTGACCCTATAGAGTGCAAGGTAGCCAAGCAGTTACAGGCCATTAATCTCCAATTGCTCTTGTCAAGTATTATATTCATTAATCCGGGGCCAAACAGTGGTTTACTTGTCGGCATGGACCATGATAAGATTTTTTATCTCCTGGTTAGTGCCATGTTAGTGTCTAGTTAGCAGCTTTTGCAGCCCTGTAGACAGATGCCCTCGAATTTCACCAGTCGCTGCACCAAAGCTAAAGCTCAGCATTGGTTCTTCTACTAAATGTGCCTTCAGAACCAGCTCCTTTTTCTGTGCTTGGATGGCTGGCTCAAGGGAAGCTGGCCCATGCACGGACACCTGTGGACAGGGGCTGCCTGCTTTTAGTTCTACATGGTGCATCACTTAGTCTGAGACACCCAAGAGGCAGCTCCCAGATGGGCTGCTTTTTCACCCCGTGACCTCTTTGGGCACAACTGGAAGGGAGGTGGGTTGTGTTGTTTCTCTACACATTCACACACTGATTTTATTGCTTCACTTAGCAGAGGAGGAGCACTCCAGGCATCCTGCAGCAGAAATTCCCCTTATTCTTGGACGCTGCCCAAGGGTTACTCGTCAGAACAATAATTGCTAAAAAATAAGGATGCTGAGCAGTAAGACTCGTGGAGTGCTTTGATAAGCCAGGCTGTGATGATTGTGTGTAGAGGGGCATCCTTTTGTTGCTTGAATGGCTATAAAAGGCTTCAATAGCCTTGCTCTGGCAAACTGCTGGTGCATGTAGTCGGGAGTTCGTCTGAGCGAGTTTTGCAAGCTCAGTGCCACCATACCCATACTGATCTGTGGCTGCTACTGAGGTGAAAACTGTTTATGTTTTAATGTATAAAGTTCTGCCTGCACCCTTCTGTATAGAAGTCTTGTTTTGAAAGTATAAGAAAAACGAGAAGGAAGAATGTGGAGATGTTTTAACATAGCAAAAAGCATTTTCTTCCTACACAGTGCCGTTTCAGAGAGGGAACAGCTTCTCCTACAGTTCTGTTTTGGTCTAGGTCTCTCTCTTCAGAGATTTAAACATATGCTTATATCAGTTCCTCAGCTGGTGTGTATCTGTTGACACAGTGTATATACTGATGTAAAGCATGGTCTGCATTTACACCTGATGTGTTTGCTGTGCATCTTCAGACTTGGCAGAGTCCTCAGGTTTTAAACATGGTCCTTTAACAAAGCTGTAGCATGAGAGCTTTGGGTTTTTTTGTTTTTGTCAGAAGAACACTGACATTATTATCAATAGTAAAGGAAAAAGGTTAGGAAGTTGCTTTTTATCCTGACACTTACAGGATTTTTTTGCGTTCCACGAAGCAATTGCCCTGATGCAGCAGATGGGGATTGTAATGCTCCAGGTGGAGCAGGCTGTGGCACACCTGGAGCAAAATCCAGATGTGCTGGGTGTTTGTGAAGAGTTGGCACCCCAAGACTTGCCCTTCTCTGGGGAAGCTGTTTGCAGCTGGAGGCAGGTCCATGCTGATGGGGCACATGACATGCTCTGGTTTTGCAGCTAGTGCTGCTTCAGGTCTGAGGCAAAGCAGGGATTTCCAGAAGTCCATGAGTAAAGTTGGAGCACAAACCCATTGAAAATCCGTGTGTGTCCAGGTAAGAGGCTGCGATCACTCACAAGCCATCACTCTACTCAGCAGAAATGGAAAGGAGCACGTTTGGGAACTGTTGGGACTGCTGTGCCTGGCCATGGGAGGTTTTGCTCTCAGGTTTTATTTGTCCATGGATTTTTTTCTAGCTGAAGTAGTATATGAGGAGATAGGGTAGCAACTTTAACCTCTGTTCAGGCTATCTGTAAAAAATATGGTAATTATCAGACACTGGGATAAAATCCTGGTCGTAATGAAGGATCTCAATGACTTTTGAGAATGCTGAGATCATCTGTGGTAGGTTGGCCTCATCAGCTCTGTTAGATAATCTGTGAAAGACTCTGTCAGGCCACAGGAATGTAGTTCTCTAATTTTTGTTCTCTTGATTGCTCCTGTTACGCTGGTTTTTTTCTCGTTTTCTCCCCAAATCTAAGCATTGTTATGTTTTCATCCTGCGTCCCACACATGCATTCTTTTGCTAATGAAAGAAAGGAAATAATCATGCTCAGATTTCAGTCTTTAAAAAACAAGAGCATCAGTTTGATTCTGTTTTATTTTTGATCAGGTTACAAGGGATAAAGTTGACCTTGTCTGAAGATAAAGGATACTGTTATACTTGAAGTTTACTAAGTGATTTGGAAGTAAGCTTGGGTTTTTTCCTATAAAATTTAAAGGCATCAAATAAGCTGAAGTGATTTTGGATGTGGTGTTTGGGATTCTTTTTTTCCCTTCAGTTCTTCAGATCTGTGCTACAGAAGAGCAGGTTTTTGGAACTGTTGAGTGGAAATAAGTAATGCCTAAACTGTGTTGTTTGGGTGTGAGACTTCAAGCTAGTTCAGCTGTTAGTAGGACCACTCTTAAATAAGTCCTTTAGGCTGATATAGGTGACTTACTGCCATAAATACCATGAAGTTTCTATTTTATGTAGTTTGATTTCATTCCAAGATTTCTGCTTGTTCATCTGCTCTGCTGTGATTTCTTTGTGTATTGTGAAAGGGACATCCATCACAGAGTTTTTGTGGGCCTACGTGTTACCAACTTGCTCCTCAGTTCCTGCCCTCATGGCGCGGTTGTTCCCAGTCATAGGGTAAGGCAATCACAAAGTATTCCCATCCCATGGATGCATTCTGCTTCTCCAGCTTGGAGACTGCAGTCAAACAAGGTGATTTTGCCTGCCTGGGTCCATAGGAATCAATGCATTTTGATTGCAGTACTGAGGACTATGTAACTGGCAGTTGTGGTGACGAGACTGAGACTTCAGGGTGTTCTGTCAAATCTGACAGGGAGTTGCCTGCTTGCTTTTTGTTTGGCAATTCATTGTAAAACCACAGCTACAAAAGGGTGTTTCTTTTCCTTTTTTTTTTTTTTTTGCCTCTACTAGGCAACCTAGGGAGAAATTGTTAGAGTGTGCTCCTGTCTGTGGCTCATGTCTGTCATCATGCTGTAGACAGACATCCTCTCTTCTTCTGTAATATGGAAGATTTCCAGTTAGTTGTGTGGAAACTGGGGAGGGGGCAGTATTTTTTTTCTAGAGTCTTCTTGTTACTCTGTCATGTATGTTGTTCATTGTTTTGCATTCACTGTTCATACTTGAAGATTTTTAAGAGGAGGGTTGATACTTTGAACCCGTAAAGAACAAAATGAGGCTAGGTGGAACTGGCTTTGATTGCTGTTTTAGTCTGTGATGCTGTGCTCTTTTCACTGCACCACAGATGAAAGCCTGTGCTTATTCCTAAAAAAAATCTGATGCTCACCTGAGTTCAGTTATTTACTTGGCAGAAAAAAGTTTCCTTAGACATGAGAAGGCTATTTAAAAATCTGTGTTGGACATTTTAATTGCAGCGAGTGATGAATCCTTTGAAGTTTTATTACCTATTATATACTTGATTCAAAAGTTGCCTTTTGCAGTAGCTTAAGGTTTTTTATTTGCCTGAGATTATTAACATTTCTGTTTCAAGCTTTGAAAGTGAAACTTTCTGAGCATGATTATGAACATTAGGTTAATGCATAATCCCCACTCAAAGGTTCTCCTAGATTTCCATGTGCTTGTTTAGAGGCCATTCAAAGGTGCTTAGCTTTAATTGCCATTATGTGAGCACACAGAAGTAAGGACCCAAGAGTCTTATCAATTATTCTGTTCACAAATTCGTTTTTAGATCGTCTCAGAGCTGTTCTAAGTTAAATTTGCATTGAAGTTACTGGGACTTTTAAAGGTATTTATCCAACCGGGCTGAAGATTCTATTTTCTCCGTATTTAAATACTCTGTGGTTATACCTTTCTTGGTCTTCATGTAATTGCTGAGGATTTATTTTTTGTGACATTGTTTTTGGAGGTATTTTACCTGCATGCAAACTTTTAGCTGCTGACATAGAAATAATACAGGCCTGCTTAGAAATGGCATGAATGTTTGAATTTTTGTGACTTTCAATGAGCTGCAAGATCTTAAATACTTGAATTGGAAAGGAAAAAGGAACCTCGTCTTTTAATAGCCTTCTCAAATATTACTTGGAGGGCTAGAACTGGGAAATGAACCTGAAAGGCAGCTGGACCTACATCTTCCACTGCCCAAGAGAAGCCTTTTCTGTAGTCACAGCTCCTACTTTAGTGTCTTATCTAAAGATCTGTGAAGTTGTCAGGAGAATTCAGAGTGAGTTATTGTCAAGTAAAAAACTGGAAATGCATTTCTAGAATGCAGGAAAGGACTGATGTGTGGGCAAGTCTCTTTGATGCAGCCTGCCCAATACCAGAAGGTCACAATAAGGCTGAGAAAAAAAAAATCAACCATGCATTACACTGCAAAACAGAGTAGAAAATGTATTTTTATGTGCTTATACTGTAAAATAGAGAATAGACTTGTAGAAATCATACAGAAATGTACTGTACTTCATGCAGTGTGTTACTCAAATTATGAACAGCTTTCTAACACTGAAGAAACTAACACCAATGTCAGTAGCAGTAAAACACAACAGGATGAATTCTGTCACATCAGAAGGTTCCAAGGTGTCCCTGACCTTTCTTGTTCCACCCACATGCATCACTGAGCATGGGACACTCCAGAAGTTGGGCTCTGTGGGTCTGTGGTCTCTGAGCTATCCATCCTCTCATATGTATATTGAAACCAGTAACATGGGCTGGCGAAGAGTACAGAAATGCTGTTTTGAGCCCTGAGCCAGATGTTAGGAGCACAAGAAATGCCCCAGTTAACTGGAATTTGTTAGTTCAGCTCTACACCCTGCTGTCAGGCAGGCAGTGGGAGATGCCACCCAGCAGCCTCCATCGCTGTCCCACTGGCGGTCCCAGCGTGGGTGGTGGGTGTTCGTGTCCCCCCAGCGCAGTCCCAGCAGTGCTGTCCCTGCTGCTGCTTGGGGGGAGCTTGCACTGCAAGTGATGCTGATCTTGGAGAAATAAATAATGCATGTGTGGAAGGGTGTCTCCATCAGCTTCCTTCTCTGGCCTTGCAGGTCTGAGTTTCTTGTCCTTAAAGCTCCCATGTTGTGCCCAGCTCTTTATTTGTACCTGCCCAGAGCCTTGTATGTCACTGTATCCTTGGCATGGCATTCACCCAATGGCATGGCCTGATACCTTAACCTCTGATTCCCATTCAACACTTCGGTTGTTTTCCTTTTTGCCTTTTCATATTTTTTTTAAAGAACTTTTTTAAATTCAGGGGTTACTAAAACATTTTATGTTTCGTTTTTTTAACATTAATATTTTTTGTTTAGTTAAAATTCTCCTCCTTTCTGACAAAACACCCTCTGTGTGTTTGGTGAAAGAAGATTGATTGGTTTTTCAGTAAAAAATTTCTGTTAGAATAAAGCTTCTCGTTTGCAAAAAATACTGAGGTTATGATATTTTGGATCTCAAGCCCAGTACACATTTCCGTATTATCATGGAAAGCAGTCTCCTCCAAATTTTCTCTAGGAAAAGCAAGTGCAGTTTGTCATGAATCCCAACTAATTTATTCCCTGTTCCATAAATGTTATCCCCTACCAGTCCAAAGGCTGTCATTACGCTGCTGTCATTAACCATCTGTTTAGCATGTAAAACTCCTCGGGGCAGGGATCGCATCTTTGCTTTGTACTGTGTAAAGCTGAGCCTGTGGCTAACACTTGAGAAACAATTAATGATAATGCAGCTCAGTAGGGTACTGGGATACCAAGCTAATAAGAGTGGTATAAATGCCTGGCTGGATGGGATTAGAGGGAACTTCTGTGTCCCAGTGGTGTGTGTCCAGCAGGTGAGGGGAAATAATCTTAAAACATCGTATGACAAGGAGCAGTGAAAAAATAGACAGCATTTCTGGAGGATGTAAAAGAGAAAAGAATGCAAGAGAATCACAGTTTGGGCATGTGTTATGCTTTATTATTATTATTATTTTAATGAGATTTTTACAAACTAAATATATTTTTCTCTACCATAAAATAAGGGATCATTTCAGAACATTGGTATCATTAGTGCCTGCGTTGTCCTTTGCATGGTCCTCTGCATGCATTATAAGTCGATGCTTTATTGTATTTTCCTTTGTATCTTAATGAACCCTGCATGTTGGGGAGAGAGAGAGAAGCTCAGTAGATTTTCATCTTATGTTAATCCATCAAAATCAAGTTAGTTGCAAGAGATGGAGGAGGTGCGTGTGCGCGCGCAGACGTCAGCGCCCAGCTGAAAGCTTGCCAGTTGCCCAGCAACCTTCCCGGAGGAAGATGGATGTCCTGCCACCTGCTCCGCTTTTAGCCGAGCTACAATATATCCACGGTACCGCATCCGCTGCGCACGCAGGGGATGGGCACGGGCTCAGCTGCTGGGGGATGTCGCCTCTCTCAGTCATTGGCTCACGTGCTGGGGCTGGAGAAAATGCGTTTCATGCCATCCTCGTTAAAACTGTTAATTCGGTTGACTACATCACGTTGGTTTGGGAGCAGGTGCCGTGAGCTCATTCACGTTGATGATGTTGGTTTTCCCCTCCATCAGGGTCTTAAAGCCATATTGCCAGCAGAATCTCTCCCTCCTTTTCAGAAAGGTGCTTATCTATAGTAACAAATAAAACTATGGGCTTTAGGACCTCAGCAAATGCTGTATGTGTCACTGACCTCTCTCTCTTTGGTAGTTTCTTTTGTTCCTGAATTGGGCTGAGCTGGCATGGCCAGGTCTGACCTCCACTTTGGATGTGCTTCCCTATCCTGTGGTTGACCAGCAATAGAACACTTGCCCACACACGTGGTGGACCAGGCACTGTTGCTTTGCAGCCTGAGAAGCCTTTGGAGGAATCAGAGGGCTCTTTCTGTTGAAGAGTGTTGTGCAAAGCCAACATTTTAATGCCAAATAGGACTTGATAGTGTCTCCTTTATTTTATGGAATATTTAATTATTACAGGATGCATTCGTTCGCTATTTGGATTCCTTCAGCAGATGTGTCAATCTTGTTCTCAAGGATGAATTTAAAATCCTTGCACATTTACAATGGTTGGACTAAATCCTGCTGAAAATCTCACACGAAATCCTACCTGTGTAATCGCAGGTATCTTTCATGGTCTGCCTCCGGTGCCTTTATTTATGTTGACAAGCTTTTTACTTAGGGTTTGATTCAGGAAAGCAGTTATGACTGTACTTGACTTTAAATCTTTTTATAGGCCTATTGAAACTAATGAACTTCTCAACCTGTTGAAACTTGAACGTGTGCTCTGCTGGATATGGACGTGTGTGAGTGATGTTGAGAAGGCAGGACCTGGGAGCCTGAGGAAGGCAAAAAGGGCAATGCTGGCGTAGGTGCTGTTGCATCAGGTTCTTTGACCACTGCAAATTAGGGTATAGAAACATAAAAGGGGTATCAGGGAAAGCACCAATTCTCCTAAAGCAAAAAAAAATTTGCAGCACCTTAAACAGAGAAAAATCTGCCCCAACCCAAGAAACATTGCTCTGCTCGTCTGTGTTGCTCCCTCCATCGCCCCCTGGAGCAGCTGTTGGTGGGCATGCAGCTGCTGTGAAGCTGTTCCTTTGCCTGTGTCCTCCTGCGGTGGCTCGGTCCGTGTGCCCCTGACCTTAGGGGAGCAGGGACTGCCTCTGAGAGATGGTGTTCGCAGGGGCCAACAGGGAAAACTCCCAGCAGCACTGAGCTGCATGTGGGAGGGCAGCATGGCTCCTGCTTGCTCTGGGCTTATATATGTGGCGATTTTGTGTCATTTCAAATGCACTTTCTGGTGGCAAGCTATTTATCAACCGGCTATTGAACTTGTTATTTCCTAAAGCATATAGTGTGTGGCTCTTGATTGAAAAGCTGCTGTTCTGTCTCTTTGTTCTTCCACCTTGCAACGATTCTTTCTTACTCATTTTGTTAAAGTCCTTCAATTCTAGATTGATATCTTCCATCACCTGGATGGTGGAGCTTTGTTCAAAGCTGTTGGTTTTGTCTGTGCTGTTTCTAAAATGGCTGTGTACAGGGTGGCAGAGGAAAGTACCTGGAAGTGGGGCATTGGATGCCTGAAGTTCAAAAGAAGGAACGTTTTCGGAATGCTGGTGTGCTTATTTGTTGGGAAACAAATAGGGACTATGAAAAACTAACATCATGTTTACCAGACAGGAGCCTGGATAACAGGAAAATGCTACATATTAAAATTTTAATTGAGTGATTCATGGGTTGCTGGGGAGAAACATTTCTTGCAGTTGAAAGTGTGATCGGGGAACAAGTGGTTCGTGTCCCAGTCTGAGCACAACTCTTGTCATATTCATTCCTAATTATGAGATTTGTGTCTTGTCATCTCTTTAGCCAAATTCAGCAGGTGTGAGTCCCACTCCTTTTGACAGAGATAATGGTTTTCTGCTTATGGGTTTGCATTTCAGGGAAGGTCCTTCTCATGGTTAGATCAACTTTCTGCCTTCACTGAGGAGTCAAATGGGAATGTGCTGTAAGCTGCATACTGAAAAGAATGGCGGTTGTGGTCTGGTCAGGGAAGTACGCTCACCCTTACCAGTGCTGGTCCTAATGAGTACATCGTTAATCTGTGCTGTGAAGACTCCTGGTGAACCTGGTTATGACCTGTGATCCTGCCTTTACTCCATGTTCTATAAGCACAAAACAAAAAGGACTGTTTCCCATCTTAAATGGATTTATATTATAAGAAACTACATTGTTGTAGGTGCAGTTAAACTGTTAGCTTAGAGCCTTTATTGCAGATGTTGGAAGTGTTCCAGCCCGGCCGTCTGTCCTGTGCAGTGGGACTCGTGGCTGTGGGTGCACGCGCCCATGCGGGCAGGCAGCACCCCTTCACAGTCCCCAGAAAGAAATGAGCGCTCAGGGTACAAACTGGCTCAGCCAAAGGAGTGTTTCTGACGAGGTGATTGCCTCTAGGAATGCTGCTCTGCCTCTCCCCTGGAGCCCAGGTGACCAGTGCAGTGATAGGCAGAGGTCAGCACCTTGCAGCGTCTTGGATTATGTGATGCAGATCACAGGTGTAACACCAAAACAGGCTCACAGTGTCATTTTGCTTTGCTAGGATATGTTCAGAGCTTGATTCTGCTCGATGCTGGGTATTTCTACTGTCCCTTAAGATAAAAGGGAGTTGAGGGCACCCAGTACAATCCATGATGTCCTAGAGAAGTGTGGAAGGGTAGAGAAGCAAGGTAGCCAATCACAAAGAGCCACTAAAGCAGCAACAAGAATATCTTCTCTTTTTTGAGACCATTTAATCTTTTTGAATGAGTAATACAATATTTATAATATTATAGTAGCTCTAATAACTTGCTTAAAAATTAAAAATAGTTAATGGGTGAAGTGGAACAAGCGTGTTTAATGCTTCTTACTGGCGTGCTGCTGTACCTCCTGCTGGAAGAGTTTTATTTAAATGCGTAATTTTCTCCCATTTTAACAACACTGACTGGAGCAAACACACTGGTTCTGTATTGCCTTGGATGGTATTTGTAAAGCTCCCTCTCTGATGTGTGTCCCAGCTATCTGGAGCACCACTTCCTTATGTCAGATGAATTATCCTTTAGAAGAGGCGGGCTTTTCAGCAAATTGCATTGGTCTGTCAGGTCCCTTTTGAACATGCAATACTAGGATCTGTTGTGGTAGGTGAATTTTGTGTATTATTTTATGTCTTATTAGGTAAGATTCCCTTAATTCCTGGGAGGTTAGCCCCAGACTCGGTCCAGCACCCAGGGAAGTGCTGTTTCCTGCTCTTCTTTCCCAACTCAATAAAAAGCTCTACTGTACTTGAAGACTCAAACTGCTGATCACAGACATCAGTTGGACATTGCTGGAGATATTGTAGACAGCTTTGACCTGTTGTGGGTGGACTTGATGACTTGAAGACACAGGTCTGGGTTTGATACAGTTGGGTGGTACAAAGCTTGTAGGACAGCCATGTCTTGCGTTGCTGAAGACGTGCACGAGGGCATTTTGCGGCAGTCTCCATAGCACTAAAGGCTTCATGCCTGGTAGATTGCGTGGCTATTGCTAAATGAGAGGTGATAAAACACAAAAAGTTGCAGCAAGGTTGCCATCTGTTAGAACAGAGTGGAGATTCCTACCGAAAGTTAGTGGCAATATTTTCTTTCTCAGAATTTAGAAGGGATTCTGAATTTCAGAAGGATTTCTGAGGGATAGTTTAGTGTTGGTGTGAAATGTAAGCCTGGCTGCAGACTGGGTTACCTGACAGGGAAGGATTGGGAGCAAGGCAGAGCATTCCTTAAAATGAAGGGACTTGCTCTGTGAGCAGACTCCTTGGAGCGCTGTCCTTTTTCTGCTGAACTCATCTCAGTCTTTGTCTGGTCAGTCTTTGTCTGGTCAGTCTTTGTCTGGTCAGTCTCTGTCCATGGACTGACCCTGCTGTGCGTGGTGAAGTCCCGGGAGAGCTACATGTTGCGTCACAGCACCTGCAGTTCAGTCTGTGCAATACGGTGAAGTGAGGTAGGGCTTAAACATTTTCTGGTGAGTGAGTATGGATAACTTATGGTCAAAAATCCTAAAAGAAGTTGATACAGAAGATCTCTGGTCTGCTTCTGTTAACTTCTTAAGCCTCTTGGAAACTCACAATGAGCAAATGTGCGCAAGAGGAAGATCCCGGGTAACTGCCAGCAGCTTAGCCTGACATCAATCCCAAGCAAAAGAATAGAACTGAGAGAGGATTTAGAGAATTAAAGGTAGAGAATATAATTAATGCCATTCAACATTCTTTTTTGGAGAAAATGTCTTGTCAAACAAACTTGATTTCTCTGATAAGATTGCAAGTTTGGGGGATAAGATAACTGTGTAGATATAATATACTTTAACTTCTGTAAGGCGTTTGATTTTATTCCACATGACATTATTATTATAATATTAGTACTATATACTTTTACTGAAGCATATCTTAAATGTATTAAGAACAAGGTAACTGACAGAGCTCAAAAAGTAGTTGTCAATAGGGAATCTTTACTGAATCTGAACATTTTTTAATGTAACTCTGCAGGGATCAGTCAGAACCCTCATTCATCATTTTTGGCAGTGATATGGAAGTAAATATAAAATTATTTCTGATAAAATTTCTGGGTGACACAAAGATTGATGAAGTGAGAACAAGGGCAGTAGGATACAGTGCTCTTGGTTAATTGTCCCTACTGAAACAAAATTCCAAAATTCCTTTAAATCTAATTAAATAAGAAAATTTTTGTGCATCCGGAGAGGAATGCAGCACAGAGCTGTTGCCCAGCCTGGAAAGCAGAAGGTTTATGAGAAACCTTTCAGTGTGCTAGCCTCTGGAGAAATGGGGTTTTCCTAGGGAAGAGGCAGTCTGCCTGCAGAATCCCATGGCCTCCATTGGACAGTGGTCCATGGCTTGGCAGAGCTGCTGTTAGGGGAACCTCACTGAGGAGGCTGCTGATAGGAAATGACTCTTCATCCTCAGTGCTTAAGAGAAATGTGGATTGGGCACTGGTTAAATTTCTGTCTTTGGCTGTGTATCTGTGAGGTCTCCAGTATGTTTTCTCATTAAACTTTGTCCAGTGGAGGTTTTTGAAGATGCCCTGCATCTGTATCACAGGAACTAGACTTGGCAGTAGAGCTTAGCCTGAATATGGAGCAGGGTCCATACTAGTGAGGCTGGCTTGCAATTCTCTGTTAGCACCTCCAGACATAAAGTAGGCTGCAGCAGCAAAGGGCATACAGCACTGAAATGACAACACAGAGCTGTCACATACCCATATTGTGGCTATATTACTTTGGAGGCTCTTCTTGACTGCACAGGCCCCTTGTACTCACATTACTTGCTCGCCATAGGTGCACATGGGTGCAGTCTATGTCGTGCCAAGGCCCTTCCTGCTAGTGAGATGAAAAGAGAAGTTGTGTACCCAGGTGTCATGCAGTGACCCCATTGGCAACAGAGGCATAAGGAACCCTGTTATGAGGGCCATACCAGTGCCAAGAGCCTTCAGCAGTGGGCAAGGGTAAGTTCACAGGAATAAGATTCTGTAAACATCTCCAGATTTGTTGCATTTTGAAGAGAGAGATTCTGAAAAGGTGGAGGAGGTAACTACTCTTTGGCTACTGCTTTCAGCTTTGACTGAGCTAGGTCTGCTTGTGTATGCAGAGCTGGAACCTTCCTTGTTTCCAAAACCTGACCGCAGCATCACAGCATTACAGAGTAATAATTTACACTGGAAAGGACTGCTGGTGGTCGTCTGGTCCAGCAGCCTGCTAAGGGCCAGCAAAACCCAGCTGCTCCCAGATGGAGATTTTACAGCCTCTCTGGCTCATCTTCTCAAACACTTCACTACCCTCATTGTAGTTTTGTTGGGTTTTTTTTGTTCATAATCCAACTGGAACTTTCTATGCTCAGCTTGTGTCTGTTGTCTCTTGCCCTGTTCTGTAGTCTTCCAAGGGAAATCCAGTCAGCCTCTTACACCCTCCCATAGCCAGGTGGTTGTAAGCAGCTCTCCCTGGAGCCTTGTCTCACTCTGACTGAAGAAGCCCTGCTCCCTCAGCCTCTCCATGCGTGTCCTGTCCTGCAGCCCCCTGACCATAGGGGCCTGCAGCCCTCCACAGGTCTTGCTCCAGTACTTCACTGCCTCTGCACCCGGTGCTCTGAGGTTTTCCCACCAGCACTGAGCAAAGGCAAATGGCCATTCCTGTCAGCCTGCTGTTATGCTTTAAAAGGGGAGAAATGAAGGGAAGACATTGGCTTTCTTGCTGTGAAGCTTAGCTTTTCTCAGCAAGATCCCAGCATGTGGCTGTTTTACCACCCGTACAGGGAAAGTGGGGGGCAGTCGGACCAGAAGGATGTGCCCTTGAGGCAAACAAACCAGCAGTGAGGTGTCTGCTGGAAACGTCCACCTCAGAGTTAGCTATGGCTCAGCCAGCCCTCTGGGATCCTCAGCTGCGTGACTGCCTAGCACAGGGGTACAGTGAAGATGGAAAACCCTGTGATGAGACTGACAGGAGCTTCAGGTCCAAATAGCAAAGTGCGCCAGGCCGTGGCCTGTCCCTCCCTGTGCTGCAGCGCTGCTCCATGTCCAGTGCATGCAAACAGCTTCTCCAGCACCGTTTGAAGGACTGGGGGCCATTCATAAACAGACCAACTCCCAGCATAGCTTTCCAGCCACGAGTTTCCCTAAGCTAAAAGAAAACAGTGTATCTTACTAAATAAATGATTAGACGTCAATGATTTTCTGCCTTCTAGAGCAGAGTTATTTGGAAGCATGAAAGGAAATAGCTGCAGCAGTATAAAACCGCTGCCCTTTGCACTTGCATCTTTCCCACAGAGTAATCCTTCATTCATTGTTTACTTAATGAGAAAAGAAAGAGGTTAATTTATAAAACCAAATAAAAAACAGACAAGGAACTTTATTTGTGGAACGAAAAACTGAATTGAATGAACAGTCTGTCCATTAATGCTGCTAATTGTGCCATGCTCCACTGTGGAAAATGCACAGGTCTGCTAGGATTCTGCTCTTGCTGGTGGAGCCCAGAGTCTGTCTCCAGTGAGGGTTCAAGCCGGCAGTCTGTGGCAAGAGTTTCCTAAAACCTTTTCTTACTTGGTGAATTAATTTCATCTCTCAGTCTCCGACAGGCTCAGCCTCTCAAGGGTTTCTTAAATTTATAGATAAGTATAGGAATAATTGGCAGAGCTGATCTTGCTGGTGAATGCTGCTGTCTGAATCATTTGCAGATTCTCATGAACATCCGTACCGTAGAGAGCTGTGGCAAGGAAGAGAGAGACTGCTTAATTCATTTCCCCTGCTCCAGAGAAGTCTGTAGTACCCATGCTAGAATTTAGCAGTTTCTAGGCTATTTCTGTTGGCTGTAGGATGTTGCAGAGGTTGGAATTTAACCCAGGTGGGGGAGAAGTTTTGCATTTCATCTGTGTGTTCCCTGGTAACCGTCCCGCTTTGCTAGTCAGTGCATGTCTGAAATCTCCACCATCCCAGCTGGGGGTGGATGCAAGGTAGCTGTGCCCTGATGTAGATGGGAGCGTGTTAGATCTGCGTGGATGAGGGTTACTCAGTGCTGAGACTGGCTGGAGGCTGAAGCTGCCCTACCTCCCTCTTTCCTCAGTCAGCCTACAGAGGAGGGAGGGGACAGGGAGAACTGGGAAGGAGTGTGATGGAAAGGGGGATCAGTACGTGAAGGCATCTACGAGTGGTTCATGAAGAGTCCTAAGAATAACTTTCGATTCTCTTTGGGAAGCTGAGGATTACTGTGAAGTGTAGATGGGGAAAAGCATGTCTGGGGAAAAAAAAAAAAAGTTGTTTTGCTGGAATTCCCTCTGGTGATTTAGAAGATTTTGTGTTGGAAAAGACACTTTCTTCTGTGCTGTAACTGAAACAAAGGGAAATACGTAAAGAAGATTAATCTATTTACTGAACTATACCAGCTGCCCTGTGAATGTTGAGGCTTCATGAAGCTTTGAAGTCTCCACCACCATCCTGCTGAAAGGAGCTTGGGAGAGTTAGTTCTTCACTAACTTCTCATCACCTTTGTCAGTCAGCTTGATCTTCAGATTGTGATAGCAAGAGTGAAATCCTATTTGTGAAAACAATTAGTGAAAATTTAAACCAAACTAGTAGCACAGACTATGTGCAGATTTTAATGCAAAAGAACGGCCTGGAGCAAAAGTTTTTCCCATTCTTACGTCAGGCAGATTAATGACTTTTAAATTTAATCTGCAGTTTGTTTTATTTCTGACATTATAGAATTCTACTTCTTAACTTTAAATGACTTGTTTCTATATATGTGTATTTTATGTGTGTATAAAACATATGTATAAAGTGTATGTATTTATGAATATAGATTAATACATATTTATTGTAAGTGTATATATATGAAAAAATATGTGGTTGTTGCTCCAACGTATCTTACTGGCACACAGAATTATATGCAGCCTTTGGAAAGTGGATTTTTTGAAATGCCGCCATCTCTTTGTTGAGTATTCAAAGAACATTGTAATTATTGCTGTCAATATATTTTAAATGCTCAGTGGAAAAAGTTACAAACATTTTTGTTAGAACATGTATTTGTTTGTAACCTGTTCAATACATCACCTATTTGTATGCCAGCTGGCTTCTTCTCAAAAATGTACTGTTGAGAAGATACATATATTTTTTTTTTATCAGTGTGATATATTTTTATGCTGTTGTCACACTTTAATAGAGATCCAACCTCTCCATAATATCTTCTGGAAATATCTGGGAGACATAAGACTATCCCTTTTCTGGATATATTGGCAAAATTGCTCTTGGCTTCACTTTGAGAATGCAAGGGATTTTTTTTCAGTTCAAAGTAAACATAGTTGTGCTTGCCAATGGTTACATCAACGTGGCAGTGTTCATTTTGTCTGGAAGGTACTAAGCTGTGATGTCTTCATGTCTGAAACCATGGCTCTGGAGCAGGTCTGGGTCCTGGGGATGGACAGCCGGGCAGATGGAGTCCGTGGCTGACGGTGGCTCACACAGAGAGCTTCGGGTCGAGGAGGTGCTTGCTGGCTTCTCGTTGTCTTCCCACAGAGCAACCTGTGGCTGTGGCTCTTTATCTGATGATGCCAAAGGCTGCTCGTGCCTCTGTTAAGGTTTTGAACATTTCAGAGTGTCATTTTCAATGTTTGTGTTTCAACACAGGGCTGCAAGTTGAGAGGGAAGAATAATTTTACAGTATAACCAATCTCTGTGTGTGAACGTCACCTCAAAGGAAGTCCCGGGTTGTCATGCTGGAGCTGAGCCTTCCTTCTGGTTGGTGTCAGCTGCAGGTCCTTTAGGCTGCCTTCCTGCTGGGGTGGCTGGGCAAGTCCTTCTCCTGGTGAAGCCCAAATTGAAGTTAGGATCTGTAAGAAATCTCTTCTGGTTCCGCAGCCTCTGGGCGCAGGCAGTCAGTGAGTTTGTCTACTCAGTTTTGTTTTTCTTTTCTTTTTCCTTTCTGAGAGCAAGGATGGTACTTTTTTTAGTGCAAGTGGGGGCTATCCAGCACCAGAGGTCATTTGGCTGGTAGATTTTCCCTGCCCACTTAAAAAGTGAAGCTGGCAGCTCTTGGAAAACATCTTTCCTATGTTAAAAATACTTATCTATGCTTTCATGCTTGTGTCCTTCACAGTTCTTCAGAGCAATCCCTGAACAGGGATGAGAAACCCATCTCTGTGGTGGGCTCTTTCTCTTTTAAACTCTCCTTGGACTCTGTTGTGGTCTCAAGGGGGAGGCTGTGGTGTTTTATGGATGCATTAAAAGTGGCTAATTTTTTGTTGGCTATTCTGCTTAAATCTGGGAGAAAACTGTTGTAGGTTGAGATAGCTAAAACTGGCTGTCTGTAGTTAGCATGGCAAGGGCTGTGGGCAGGATATCTTTGGCCCCCGCCGGCCGGGCTGCGTCATCCTGCCACAGCAAGCAGCCAGAGGGAGAAGAGAAACCTGAGATGCACAACATGTAAATACTCCATAAATACTAGGAATTTGGCAAGGAGGCCGGCAGTGGCTTCCTCTCTCCCTGAAGATACCGCCATATGCCCAGAGATGAATCCAGTTATTTCAGCAGTGTTGGCAAAACTAGTTTTTGACTCCCCACTGCTCCCAGGCTGGCACGAGCACTGCCCTGTCTACTCGGGGCCAGGGGGCTGCAGGGTGAGGAGGAGACATGGGAAAAGCAGTGCCATGGGAGTAGCAGGACCTCTGGTATGGCAGCCAGGGTATGAGGCAGCTGCCTTGGGCAGAGGGCCTCACTTGGGCAGTGCATCTTCATGCACGCCGTCCCCCTGACCTGGTTTTGGGGTGCAGGATTGAGGCTGGTGCAGGGGGTGAGTGCTGGAGGCAGGACACACACCTCCTACTTGTGCCTGTGCTGCCTCCTTTGGGTTTTGAGATCTGATGGGATTGTGCCACAATATGGAATAGCTGCAGGCAGATCACTGTTATGATGATGCCTTTTCCTGGTCTTAGAAAATGAAAGCCAGGCATGGTTAAAGGATTAGGGAGTTTACCTCAGTATCTTTAATAGGATCCTATCGATGCATCACTTTGCCAAAGTGGGACGCGTCACAATGCCCCCCCACCGTAAATCACATATACAATTTACAGACCTTACACATTAACATATCTAACAAGGGTACCCAGTAAGGGGGCTTGGGTGGATGGTGTGATATTTTCCCCCCCTATGGAATCCTCCCCCCCCCCCGCCCCCCCCTGCCTC
>VZTG01001883.1:4309413-4348588 GCA_013397845.1 Melanocharis versteri | reverse complement strand
CCCCACCCCCCCCTGCCTCGGGCTAATCTCCAGTTTACAGAATATGTTCTAGAAGGGGACCTTGGCCCCTCAGGATAGTAGAATGTTTGGCCTCCTGGCCCTACGGCTTCTGGGGTGTTTGGTCTCCTGGCCCTACAGAACACTAGAACTATGCTAAGTTAGCAGATTTAAAGAATCACAAGTATGCATGCTAATACTTGTGGATACACAGAACTGTGTAAAAGGTATATAAAAGAAAAAGCAAAAATCATCTTGGCATCAATGACATATTACTGCAATAAAATTGCAAATTTACGGCATGTGTCCATAATTTTTCCTTGCAGCTGTGTGTTGTCCAGTTAGTTGGCACATGAACTCAGCTGATCTGTAGGAGAAAGAGACGATGCTGGGTGCGCTGCCCCTTCCTGCTTAGCGCCTTGGGCCCTGGCATTCCGCCCTGGAGCGTGGCACTGCCAGGGGTGCGGGGCTGGCAAACCGCAGCGGGGCTTTTGGGTGGGCTTGGACAGTAGGAAACAATGTACCACTGCAGCACCTCCTCTGAAAGATCTCATTTATCAGCTTGTGCAAACCTTGGGCTCCTGCTCCTCAGCGGCACCACTTTGCTAGCTTTGTTACTGCTACAAATGGAAGGTGCATGGTGGGTTTGGGGTTTGGGGCTTTTTTGTGGGTTTGTTTGTTTGTTTGGGTTTTATGTTTTGGGTTTTTTTTGTTGTTGTTTTTTGTTGTTCTTTTTTTTGGTGGTTTTTGTGTTTCATTTTTTTAGTTTTTTAAATTTAAAAATTTTTAAAAATTTTCTTCATTTTTGATGGAAGGGGGAGATACTTCACTGTATAGGAAGTGGTCAGGGTCAAGAATTCACATCCAGCTCCTGGTTCCACTCTTCTGTACATAGCCCTTCTCCTGCCACACCATCTGTCTGTTGAAATTAATGCTTTAATACCCTCTCTAGGGTAGCATTGCTGTTTATTTATTCCAATGTTTAAGTTTCTTTTCGACTTTTGGGATTAAGCTGGAGTGCCTAGGCATCATCGTGGACTGTGAAAATCCCAAGGTGGCATGTCACAGACTCATGAAAAGGGGGGAAATACGTGAAATGCTAGTTTTGCCTGTGTTTTTCTTGGCTTGCTTTCCTAGCTGTGGCTCCTGGGGCAGGGGAGGGGACCAAGGCCCTGGTTCCTGTGGTGTGACCCAAAGCAGAGAATGTTTGGTGTGCAATGCCCCAGAGTCCTGATGGGTACCACCTTGCTGCTCCTCTGCTGCTTGGAGCCCTTCCCTGCTGGCTGTATCCTGGAATTCAAGCCTCCTCGGAATAGCCTTGGGACTGCTAGGCTTCCAACTTGCATGGCTTTTTTTCCCTTCAGAGGTAGCCAGAGCCTGAGACAATCCCACAACAGTACTTCTTTAACAGAAGAAAGATTAGAAGTATCATAACCTAATCAGCAATCCTACATTTCTCATCTTTATCTGCCACCGGGATCATCTCCTGGAGTGGGCTCAGGGTTGTTTGGATCCCACCTGAACCTGCAGCACATCCTGGGAACCCTGTTCCTTTCTATTGCCTTTCTTTGTTATATTCTATTTTCTGTCTGTGCTTGGGGGGGTGTTGTTTGGGTTCTATTTGCCTCCAGTTTAGCGTGTGACTCAGCACTGCTGTATGTTTCGTTCTGCTGCTGGTTTCTGCGTTCCCCAAAACCTCCTGGTGCTTTCAGCTGATAACACCAAAGTGTCTTACCCTAAATTTGTGGCTGTGATCTCCCTACCAGCCACCACCCTCCTTTGCCTGCTGAGGTCTTCCCTTGACCATGCCAGCCTATGCTGGAGACCATGTTTACCTGGAGATAGTATGCACATTAGCCAGTAATTGTCACATTAATTGCTTTGTGATAACTGCGTGGTATCAAGCAGGGTTCACACAGACAGATTTCCCTGCTTACCCCACTGGCCTGGCTGCCCTGGCCCTCTGTGGGTGCCCACTCGGCTGCTGGGGATCCCTGGGGATCCCTTCCTGCCATCAGTATCTGGAGATGGTGCTTCCTTTCCTGTGCGTCTGGATAGGATATGTCCTTTTTATTTTGCATCCTGGAGCCTTTAATTACTCTCAACAAGTCCCTTTCACACTTGGAAAATCGTGTAGCAATTTCAGTTTGAATTGCTTTCTCTGAGGCTTTGGTTTAGATGAGTGCACCTGCTCTGGGGTTCCAGTGGTAATTGGGCTGTAATAGTTATGATCCTTTAAATGCACTTAAGGTACCATGAGCTTTAAGAACTGGTAACGATGCAATCTGGCATCTCAGCACCGTTTTTGTCTTGTCTCTGAGCATTTTGGTTTAAATGGTATTGTTTTGCCATTTGTGAAGATTACAAATATTCACAGGTTTTAGAACTTGGATGTATTTAATCAAATGCTGCCCTGTACTCATGTACCCATCCCACAGATCTGGGTCCTGGGCTGCTCCTCATTTCCCACTCTGCCAAACCCCTGCTGAGCTCAGTGGGAGTTTTGCCAGAACAAGGCCCTAAAAAAGAAGTATGACTCATTTCAGCAGTTGCGCTCATTTGTGCACCAGTCCAGGCTCATGTTAAAAGGATATTAAACAAAAAATACTGAAGAACCTACTTGTCTTGTCCTTGCCTAGAGCAAACATTTATCCTGGGACTGGTCCAGCAGGTTAAAGATGGCTTTTCCTCTGGTTCGTGTGTTACTTAGGATTTTGTGGTGTGGATACTGTCGGAGCTTTTAAAGTTCTCTGCTGCCTTAATTCCCTTCTAAGGAGGCAGAACAGGGAGGGGGACAAAGAAAAGAGAAAGACATCTCTCTCAGGCATGTACAGTAGCAAGAGGTGTGCAGCCTGTAGCCTGCTGCTGAACTCAGAATATAAAATTTCCAAAATTACCAGTTGTGAGTGTGATAATGAACTGAAAGTAAATATGATTCGGTTTGCTGTGAATCGTTCTTGGGGGGTTTAATTGGGCTTGGATGAATTGGCACTGTTGCAGTGCAAGAATAGAGTTGTTTCAGAATTAGACAGGCATATCTGCTCGGCAGTGCAGAGCTGCAGCATCCCAGTGGTACTGGGGAAATCTTGCCCTCAAAGAGGCTTCCCAGCATGGCTTGAGGAAGTTCTCTGGGTGGAGAAGGAGCCAGCTGCTCCCACAAGCCCCTGAGATCTGGGAATTCACTTGCTGGTACCAAACGCTGTCTCCCTTCTTTGAATTGCCCTCAGATGAACACTTTGAGTTAAGGTAGTCACCGTGAGATGGAAGATTTTCCTTCACCAAAAAAGCCCTCTAAGCTCTCCTGGCAGGGAAAAGGGGCCATGAAATTAAAATAATGGTAACTGCTATAATGAGATGTTACTGTAAACAAAAATAAGCATTTTTGTGCTCTTCCTTCCAGCAGGAATTTAAATTCCCAAAGCAGAACCACCTGCTCAGAACGGCTCAGACAATGTTCTACATCCAGGCAAGGAAAATACTTCCCGTAGGAAAGTGGTTGCAATTTAGCTCCATGAGAGGTACAGGTGTGGGGTGATGCCCTTACTTGGTGTTTGACTGGTGTAGCTTAACTACCCTGGGATGTACAGGGAACGTGAATGTGGGAGCTGTCCTGTCCTGTAGTGGGGAGGCACAGGAATTGTGTATCGCCCTCTTTAAAGCCGTGATCGTGATTATGGGATGAGGCATAGAGATTTATATAAGCCATTCTCATTAATGCCAGTGGGAATTACTCAGAGCTATACGAGTGCATCACAGTAAGAAGTGTGCCTTGGCAGTTCACTATTAATATTTGAAGATAGTGCAAGCAAAGTCTCCTCTGAGTCAAGTGGGCAAAAACTAGAGATTTCGGGGGGGCAGGGAGGGTAAATTCTGTTATTTTAGTCTTTGGAGAGGTTATAGAAAGGTGGACCATTCATACATACAGATCTTCAAATACAAGGAGTTGCACATGTATGTGGCATGTTAACTGTTCCGATGATTGTAACTGCAGGTATTTAGCTACTGTCTGCTGGTTACTGATGGGCAAGAGCCCACCCCTCTTTTTAGGAGCTGCTGACCATCTTTGCTGATCCATTCAGTGCTAATGCTCACCATGGGACAAGAAGAGCTGGTCCCACTCTGCTTGCAGTTACATGCTGTACTGAAACAAAATGGGGAGACTGTAGGCAGCAGAAGCAAGGCATAAGCAAATTCAGAATTTGTGATTTTAGTGTAGTGAAATATCTCAAAGGGCTTGATTTGTTTGAAGTGGCTATCGAAGCAGATAGAAAGGACTGTGTATTGATGTGAGGTACAGTGAAAGGCAGACATTGACCTCTACTTCATGTTTCTGAGTTAGTCATTATTCCTCTGTTTGGTTTGTATCAGTAACAAGCTTTCAGGTTGGTTTCTTCATATTTTGCCTTTTTTTTTTTTTTTTGGCTCGAGTTGGCATGAAGCTTCAGTCTTAAAATGTGAGTTCCAGTAGGAAGTGTTATTGTATTTATGGGTCCTGTCCTGCAGTTTACCCAGTACAGCCATGCAGCCTTCTCCAATTCACCGTCCCTCCATGGATGGCAGGGCTGGGGCTGCAGCTGGTAGCAGTGTGGTGCTGTGGTGCTTGTCCAGTCCCTGTAAGAATTGTGGCTAATGGCTGCCATGCTGTTTAAACTAATTTTCTTTATTATTCTTAGCATTATTTATGTAATTTTTTATGGAAACCCATTCCACTCAAACAAGATAAAGTAAAATTTACTATTCCTGACAGATGTTGACAGCTTTGGAACAATGCAGGATACGCTGATTGCATCTGTGCAGTGCCACTGGCTTGGAAGAAGGTTCACCAAAGCAGACGAGTCCTGCCTCTCACCCTGCGGATGATAAATGCCAGAGGTAACCTTTATAACAGCATGTTTCAGGTGACAGCCCAGCCCGAAGCCCAGGGTTCCCTACTGACAGGTCCTTGCTCATGGCTGCACAAGTTGAAATTCATGTTTTCACGTTCCCAGCAAATGAACTGGTGGGGTAGAAGTCGGTGGGATGGATGGCTTGGTGCAAACCAGCTTCAGGGCTTTTATTAAAAAGTCCAGGGTCTTGGAGATCATCAGCTGCTACACATAGCACTGGGGATGGTTGTGTGTACCCTGAAGTTGAAAGCAGATGATGAAACTAGAGGACAGCCACAGGGAAAGCACATTTCTCTCTTTGAGCTGAGCAGTGGCCAAATCCTGACCCAGTGTCTATACCTCTTATCACCCCTATATGGCAGGAACTCTGATAGGGTTTAGCAGCACAATGGTATGTGCTGTTCTGATACTTCAGCAGAGATAACAGAATGCCTAAATAAATCCTGTTTGATGCTTAAATAAGGATTTTATCCTGCTATGTCTATAGGCAGATACCAAACAGTTTATAATTCACTGTCCAAGAATTTGATCCTTTCTTTCATTTGTTTTGCATTCCAACTTGCAGTATTTTAACTAGGTAGAAATTATGGAAAGGAAATAAAGAATATAGTCGCATAATAGTCATATGGAATAAAGTCAGCACAGAATTAGGTGTTGGAAAGCATGGACCTAAGAAGGTCCAGTTACTTTCTTAATACCGATATTTAATTAGACATTAAAAAGTAGAAATTCTTGAATGTTCACTGCTTTCCTGTTGTTTAAGGATAGTCAGACCATGTCAGTGTGCATGTCTCCCATGCGTTGCTATGGGGCAACAGTTATAGGGTAAAACTCCTGGAACACCCTGCCACTGTTACCATCTCTGCTGCTTAACAACTGTTAGCACCAGCTGGGCCCAGCCAGGAGCACCACACTTCTAAGGCCAGAGCAGCTTTTAGACTACAGTCAAACTTCTACTACTTTTACTATTCCTCCTCCTCGTAGTTTGAGTGACTGAAGCCGAGCCTAGCTGCAGGATGGGTATGGCTGTAGGAGGCTGGCTGAAGTGTGGTTCCCTCCTGAGTGCAGGCATGGGCCAGTGGTGGGAGCTGGGGACAGCTGTGAGCACCAGGGAGAGAGCCCAGGCGAGGGCAGCTGGGTTGTTGGAAAGGGAAAAAGATATTTTTATTCCAGCAGCTAAAACCCTTTTGTATTTTAGTTTCTCTTAGCAGCTATTTATCCAAAACATTTGGGAGAAAAGCTGTCTCTTTATTAAATATTTAACACCCTTGCCTTCAGCTGTGGGCTGAGAAAGCTCCCAATCCACATGTGAGTCACCAAGAACTCCTCCAACAGAAGCAGAGGAATTCCAGACTGAAGATTGCTAGAGGAAAAAAAAGGTTTGCTGATTTGGAAAAAGTCCAAAATGGTTCTCTCATATATCTCTCATATACCGTAAAACGAGCACTGCAGTCAGTCTGGTGTGTGTGTGGACAAGGAGTCACAGAGTCCCAGATCTGAAGTGGAGAAGCTCTCATTATGCTAGGGAGCATCACGCCCTATATAATACAGATGAGAAGTGCACCCAGTAACTGTTTTTTTATTAAAATGCTGTCTGCATTTGGATCCTGATATGTCAGAGGTGACAAGATGTAGATCACTGCTTCCTGTAGTAGTTTGTTCCATTGGTGAATTAGTGCTGGTTTTAATCAGTTCAGCTTTCACCTTCAGCCATCCGTTAGCACTCATCTCTTGGCAAAGCCAGGAGATCCATGATTTGGAGGTGCCCAGCTCCCTCAGGATGACAGTCTGGGATTCATGTTCAGAGAGCAGGAGTGCAGGCTCCTGCAAAAAGAGCGTATGGTAACAAATGGGGCAATAAGAATGAGTTGTGATAACAAAAGAGGTCACGACTATCCTAGTGCTGCTGGTGATGAGCACTGTGCTTACATGTGCTGTGCAGGCATGAGTGTGTGATCGACTCTGCTTTTTATTTCTATTAAAATGACAGGAAATGAATGAATAAAATAAGATGAAACTTTTTTGGCATGTTTCTCCCTTTGGCCAAATTATTTTATCAACATTCCAAAGAATTTTTCAGCTGCAGAGATATATGTCAATCTCTGTCCCATAGCCAATTACAGAGGCATCTCCAGCAGTGGTTTTACACCCCATTCCACTGCGGACCACTTAAAAATTTTTACTGGTCATGAGGGCTCCTCATATAGCAAACTTATACCTCCTGACAAGAGGTTTACTCCTCCCATTACTATTTGTAGATACTTAAATGGGGTTCACAGTATATAACAGTATTTTCACTGGTTGAAAACCATTGGTCTGTGACGCGGGTAGTTTCTGTGCACTCTGAGATCACTCCTACAGGGAAGACATGGCCACTAAACATTTTTTTAGGCCATGTGCTCTGACTACTTTAAAGGAACTTCTTGTAGCTAATGTGCCTGATTCCGATTTCAAAGCAATGTTTCTATATTGCCTTGTTTTGAGCTTATTCCTGATTTAAGATTATGAAAGAAAGATCCTTTTTCTTCTGGCTGTTGAGCTTTGAAGTGCAAACCTTATAGCCTTACCACCTAGCCCTACATGGTGCCTATTGGAAGGTGAGGGGTGACACCAGTAGCGCGTGTTAATAACACGTCCTCAGTTGGGCAGCACTGACTGGCCGACATATTCTGGTACAAGTCACTTGGCTCCCTTGACCAGGACCTCTGCCTTGTGCAGGTGGGACCTGCACAGCTACCTTTTGTGTGTGCCTGCCTTTTGGGTAGAAAAGGTTAAAAACCATTACTCTTTCTGTAGCTGGCCTGTGCTGTGTCGCCCTACCTGGGAGGGGTGAATGAGGTTGTCAGAAGTCAATTTGGATATTAAAGGCTGAAAGCAGTCAGATTTGATGGGCATTCTGCAAATAACTGGAGACAAGATGACCAGGAGATGGTTTGTACCAGCATTATGGAAAATGTTGAGACCCTTTTCAAAACTCATTGGCCAGATGTGCTGCAATGTGTACCTGGATGAACATGTGTGTAAGGACTCCTTACCAGGAGGAGCTGGTGTGGCCATCCACCTGTGCCTGAGCTGGCTGACACAGCTGGCAGTCCCATTCCCTACCCATTGCTCAGATTGCACAATACTGCAATCGCCAGCTCTTTGATGAAAGGCGGGTTCATGTATCAGATCATTGGGCATTAGGGATAGGGGATTAGATTTGCAGTGTAATCTTTCTGTAACATGCCTCTTGATCCAGAGACTGTGCTTTATAAAAGAGCTCTTTTCTCTCTGACATTGTGGAGGCCTGCTCAGGGACAGCTATCTTCTACCTTCATTTGGAGATAGTAAGGCTGCTACTGACCTGATGTTCGTGAAGGTCACAGCTGCACCAGGCAAAATTAGTTCTGTGCAGGACAGTTAAGTAGATTGGATTTTCTCAGTTGTAGCTGATTTGCTTTCATCTGAGTTCCTCTTGCAAAACCATTTAAAGTCCATTCCCCTCTGCCCCCCACTGCCTATTTATGGGAAAAGACTGGAAGGGGGATATTCCTGCCTGGGGTCCAATTCTGCTTCAAGCCCTATTCTTATATCTTTCCAGGAAAGTGTCTACAGAGGCTGGGGCAAGCTGTGTAATCACTCTGGAGCCTTGGGTTGTATTTCATCCCATCATGAATGTTGTAGGGCCAGTCGGGGTGGTCCTCCCCTGTGCCAGCTGACTGCAGCTTTGCACTGTCTGCTTTGGATCCAAAATCCTTCTGGGATCCTTCTGCAGATTCCTGGTAATGTCGCTGCAATTTTAACTGAGCCCCTTTCCAGTCCTGCTTTTTTTCTGGAGCCTGATGAAGCCAGTTAATCTGGGTCAAAATGCATCAAAGCCCATGTCTTCTCATCAAGGAAAAAACTTCTGAATTGAGTACCAGATTTGGCCGGTTATGTCTGGCCACTAGGAAACCTGTCAGCTGCCTGGCTGTGCTGGCAAAACATGACATATGGTTGTGCGTGGGAAGCCCGTTCCTTGCGAGCATGGTGAGGTACAAGAGGGAGAGTGATTTTCACCTGGCTGCATTTCACTGCAATGACTTTGCCAGCGGGATGTAATTATGGTGGATCTTTGCCTGCTGCCTCAGGTTGCAAAGCAACCACCGATGGAAAAGACCTCTTGTTTCTAGGCATCCTCCTGTTTTCAATCCCTTTTATTTGAAGGTGTGGTGAAACCTGAAGTCTGCAGAAATTGTTGCCTGGTGCATTTGGGAAAAGACAACTGGAGGTTGTGGCAGACAACTGACAGTGAGTGCTCTGTGACACTGGTGATAGACTGTGTGATCCCGGTTCATCCCCATGGTGTGAATGGGGAAAATTCATAGCTAGATTTGCTTGAGGGCCAGGCAGGGGCATGTGGTATGTGAAGGGGATATTTCCTTCTTTGCAAAGTCACCTTCAGCCTATCAGAAATCTTTGCTGCCTGGGACTGTATGGAAAAAGGGAGTATGGAGATAATTGATGTAAAGGAGAGCTGTTCTATGGTATGTTCCCACCTCCCCAAAACTGTAGCTGATCAGAGTTTAAAGGAGATGAGCTTTAATTGCTCCCAGAGCTTCATGTCTCTCCTCTCTGGATGCCAGAACAGTGCTGGCAGCACTTCTGGGTCCTGAGGAGCAGGGTCCAGCCTGCCTGAGGGAGCCGAGAGGGCCACAGAGAGCAGGTTTGTTCCCCAGTTCATGTGTGCCAAGTAGGTTCCCTTGGCCTGGTTGCTCTGATCAGCTGTATTAACACAGAGCCTGTGTAACTCTGGGGCTGTGGCATTCTGCAGACTGGCCTGGAACTGATGCTGGAATGGCCTAGTGTAGAAACTTGGAAAAGAAAAGCACTAAAGCAAGATTTTTGTATTTCATTTTCTTTTCTAAAAGCTTTGCTAACGACCCTTGTCCTGTACTGCACTGAAAACATGAAATAATTCCCATTTGTCTTTGGCATTTTCTTTGCTTTTTATTGGTATTTCCTCTGATGTTGTGGCAGTATGTCCTGTGCTGGATTACAGGTATAAATACTGCTACAGGGTTGGGCTTTTTAGTCGACATGCATTTGGGAAAGGTGTTAGCAGCTGTCGAGGGGACAATATGCAGCCTATGAACGTGAAGTAGTTGGAAACATCAACAGCCTTTGTGTCTGTGTTTCAGAATCAGTCTGAGGCATGAGGTTTTTAGGTTTTCTATTCAGACAGTATTACATTAGGAATATGAAGTATTTGACAGTTCTCTTATATTTACTCTTTTAATGTCAAAATGTGTCACATCTGGTATTAATTGGTGGAAAATTATGGCTCTAATTTACCAATTTGATTGTCTGGGAGAATTGAAGAGAGTGTAACATAATAAATGAATGCCTATTAATCTTTAAAATTTGTCTGTTTACTGTCTGCCAAAATGGCCTGTTGTGTGGTGCTGTAAACAGCTTTCTGGAAATACTGTTATTCATGGGGAGGAGTTTCTGCCTGGGAGGGCCAAAGTGTTTCAGGGTCACTAAGGGGAGGACGTGGCCTGCAGAATTCCTGGGCCAGTGATGGCTTAGGCACCCACATGAGGGAGGGTCTCCTCCAGGGAGGAAGGAGGCTGCCATTCGTTAATAACTCTGTGGGGTTGCAGGCACAGCGTCCCCATTCCCATGTGCGTGCCAGCCCGTTCCACACCGTCCTGGGTGTGCGGCAGGAGGAGCAGCACATGGACATGGCCTTTGCCCTTCTCTTTCCCTTCACCTGGGGCTGTTACCTCCCTGTGGGTTTCTTAGTCCGAGACACAGGCTTTATTGATGCCCGACACAAATGAACATATTCATCCACAGTAATTGTTTTGATCATTATTAATGAACATTAGTTTCCAACCAGAGCTCTCCAAAAGGCCTGGTTTTTTCAAACCTGTTGACGCAGGAGCATAGGCAAAAGAAGTCAGGTTCTTCTTCCTGGGGTTGCAAATGGAACAGTTTGTCTCGCAGGCAGCGTGTGGATCAAACCCAGAGCGCAGATACACTTTGGCAAGGTACTGTCACTCTGTCCTGACAGCCCCAGCTCTAACGAGACAGGCCTCCACTGCCTTTGCAACCAACAGGCAGGCAAAGCAGAGGAAGCTGGTGGCAGCACACTGTTACTTGGGTACTGTGTGTGGATGGTGACAGGCTCAATAGCTTTTCTATCAAAAGACACCCATGTGTTTGTGAAGATACATTTTTGGAGGATCAAATACCAGGTGCTTATTTTAGTAGCAGAAAGCCCTGAAACATGCCAACTCTGGAATAAGCTGATTCTGAAAGCTGACATATTCTGTATGATTATTCCAGTATACGCCATCTGTCACTAGTATATCCAAATATTTATGTATTTTGATTATTATAACTGTTACGAGGGTACTGAAGCTCATAAATAATTTCATTTTCAGCAATCATTTTATTACTCTTCCATGGTTTCATAATGACGTTTTGCATGTGCCTGTTCAGACTCTTGACACAAGGAAGAGTCCCAGCATGGCTATGCAAGTGACAGCCTTCTCACAAAAGGCCTGTGGCCGGGGGATGCCTGAGTCCATGTCCTTCCTGGCTCTGTGCCAGTTCCCACTCCCTTCGTCTCCTTGGGCTTCAGACTGCGCTGCGCTTTCATTCAACTCCATCCTGCCTTGTCAAGTGACTGCGCTTAGATTGGCAAATGATATAATATGACTAATTATGTTTAATGCAGATAATGTCTTATAATCAAAATAAAGAGTGGATTGCAAACAGACCCTTAAAGGGCACCAGGCGTAGAATTGACGCTGTATTTATTAGCAATAACATCGCTGAAGTGCTAACAGCTGCTCAGCTCCGGCAAGTGCGGCCCCTTTGCAGAGTTTTCCAGAAAAAGGGCTAAGTGTATCAGAAGCACATTACTGCTGATAATAGTAATTAGTTCAGCAGAGCTCAAAATGTTTTGTAAAATATTATTATCTTGATTTTGCTACTCTGCAAACCGTGGCAGAGAAACAGCCTCCTTGGCTCAGAGGGGTCACTGCTGGCTGTGGGGATGTCCCTGGCTCTCGTGCAGGGCTGCTGCCCTCTCCTTGGACCATATTGCTGTCTCCAGCTGAGTCTGGAAATCTAAGGGATGTGCCTTCTCTATCTCTGCCTTCATTTTCTCCAGTGTTAGCAAAGAGACTTCAGTAGATGGAAGAATGCACTGATGCGGAAGTAGATTTGGGTGTTAGATTTTTGAAAAGCCATTGTTAAGCTGAAAAAGGAAACCACAAGCTGTAAAGGTTGACAAAGCTCCTCTGTAAGGGACTCTTACTGTGCTGTGTACATTTGTTTTCTCTTGCTTACTAAAGGGATAAAGTGCAATCTAGGTTTCAGAGAGAGATGGCTGATTAATCTGTCTGCCAGGTACATATGGAAATAAATTAGCAAATGGTGCATCTGGGATTAGACTACAGCAGAGATGATAAATTATTGCCATCTTCCATGGCTGTATTACTGAAGCTTCACTGGGTTCCCAGTACTCAGTTACTTGCTATTCACACGGTATTACCGTGGCTGTGGGATGGAAAGCCTCTGTATTTGATGCAATTTTCTGTGATATGCTAGTTTGAGAACCCATCTGACCAGACCCATAAGGATATGCTGTATACTTAGATTAAGTAAAAGCAAAGAGATTTGATTTGGTTCTTCTGCTCTGCATGAAATTCTGCTGGTTTCTGAGGATGGGAATGCTCAGGAAGGAGAATGGCAAGGACCTGCAAGAGGTTTTTCCACTAACTGCAGTCACCATCCAACCTTTATTCCAAATAGCAGAGTTATTTATCTATGCTAGCACAAAGTTGTGAGGCCCTTGAAGAGAGCATTCTCTGGCCTAAACCTCTCCCACACCCCTGGCTTGACCCAGATGTAGTTCCAGATTGCACAACTCCAGCTTATCTCTGAGATCAAGAGTGAAACACCACGGGGGCAGGTGGTATTTGCATTGAATGCTGATATAGACTTCTCAGCTATGTCTCTGCTTCTGCTGCATTTTTCATGTCTGTTTAAACTGATGTATAGCTGATGGGCTGGCAGCTGAGACATACCAGCCATGCCTTGGTATGTCTCAGCTGCCAGCTGGACATACAGCAGGACATGCAAGTGGAGTAAATGTGACAGCAGACACGTGGTGTACTGCCTTTCTGGAGGAAGAAAGGGTCATGCAGAAGTTGTCATCAAGTCTGTGGCACGTAACAGCTGTGGTGCAGAGGTGCCAGATCCCGTGGCACACCAGGAAGCTGCAGGAGTGGTGGCAGTGTTTCTGGAAAAGCTGCAGCTGGGCTTTAAGGAGGGAGTTTGCAGCCTGGTGTAGCAACCTGGTGTCTCCAGGTCGACCTGCATGGGCCTTCCAGGTCTCTCAAAACCACTGCTCATGCAGGGAGCTCTGCTGGGGACTGCTCCTGCAGGCTGGCTCTGGGGCGCAGGGTAGAGATGAGCAGGAGAGGATTCTTGTGGAGCTGCTGGTGCTGGTTGTTGTTCGGCTGCCACCTGTGGCACTGGCGAGGGGACGCGAGCCTGGCACAGGGCACAGACAGCCATGGCAGCGGTCTGCTGCACCTTCCGGCTGGGCAGGGCGGAGTGCTGGGCTTGAGGGGCAGTTACTGGGTGACTGTGGCTGCTGGTTTTCTTCTCCAGTCACTCCTTGTGGTCCCTGAGTCAAGCACAATTAGGATGTGTGTGTTTGTAATTGAGTAAGGCTAACGAGAACAGTGCCTTCCGTTACAAGATGCATGGGTAGGTGCCGAGCTGTAAATCTGAGCTAGCGAGGACTCTGAGAGCTCTGTTCAATTAATCCAAACACAGAAATATTTACTAGAAATAGATTTATTTTCCAGTGACTTTATTTGCAAATTTTGGTTAACAACAACAGTTTACTCCTAATATGATCATGTCAAGCAGCAAGTGGGACTTACTGTTGTTCCTGGCCTTTCCCACAAAGTGTTTTGAGCAGAACGCGGAGTGAGTCAAAAGAAGCACTGGCTGATGGATGAACAGATTGCGGCACAGCCATCTATTCTATTGCGCACTTCCAGGGAAACCCCAGCAAATTAGATGTGCAGTTTTTAACTATACAGAGAAAACTAAAGAAATTACATTATGAATGAAAAATTAGGTGGAAATGTCTACTGTCTCATAAACAATTCAGGAATAAGTCTCTCTAAAACATTCTGGTTTATGCACGCATTTAATTTGTGCTCTGGGAGCAAAATAAAGTTGCTAAGCTAAAACAGTCTAATAATGATTTATGTAAATTTATTTGAACAAAGCAGTGATGTAGTTGCCTATAGCAAATAGTTTGGAATGTGAAATGGTATTTACGAACTGCATCTCTCTATATAAATACAATAGATGATAGGAGAAGCTACATGAAGAAAACATAATTTTACATTCAAAAGGGACTCTGATGCCATGTGTAGTGAGCAGGACAGCCAGTGGAACAGATTGCTGAGAGTCTGATAAAATAATCTCTAGCTTGATTCTTCCTAGGCTATTTATAGCACGTGTTTAATTTAAAATTTAGGTATGTGCTGCAGATGACCCTAACAATCATACCATGGCCATGTATGATAATAGAGATTGTTTGCCTCACATTGCACATATGCCAAAATCTCAAGTTGCTTTGCAAGCAGAAAATCAGGCTCCGTATCCTCAAAATACGGCTGAAAATAGGAAAACAATTGTAGTCCCCAGCTGCTACAGGCATATGGGGCCAAATTTATCCCATCTGTTGAAGGTTATGGAGTTCCGCCAGGGTTGACTTTGATCCCGTATGTCTAGCAAAGTGGAACCAATATGTCAATACAGGACATCTTGCTACTTCTGATGTTCTCCCAATAAAACATCATCATTCAAAGTGGCGTGAATTTCCCAAGTGCCCAAGTCACAAACACAGTCATGGAGGATATTTCAGAAGTGCTCTGATTCTTGCTGTGTTGATGTTAAAGGAGTGAACAACAAATTGGCTTTTTCCTCAATGAGGGCTCGAGCCTAGGAGCTGCTGGTATAAGCGAGTGTGTACAGGCCTCAGGCACAGAAACCAAGGGCCATTTGAAGCATTTCAAGCAAAAAACTGCAGAACAGAAAGCTGTTTCTGCATTCAGGTATTGCAGAGCACGTTTCACTTGAAAAGCTTTTTTTCAAATCAGGAATGATAATGCCATGTAGAAATAGTAGGGTTATTTACTGTATTTGCTTTGGCATACCAGGGCATCTCTAGATGCCTGGCGATGGCCAGAGCCACAAAGTCTGCATTCAGCTTCAGCCATTTACAAGTGTAAGAGACATTTGAATCCCTTGCTTTGAACAGGGATAATTTCCTAGTCCCCAGCAGCTACTCTTGGGGACTAGAAGGATTCAAGTAAAATAATGCTCGTCATCTGACTAGAGTTTTGGTGACATTTTTTGCACTTAAGTTCCTCCTGGTTTATTCTGGACAAGGTCTAAGTGCCATGTGTAGGAAAGCTATGTCTTCCGCTCAGGACTTCACTGGTGGCAACAGAATGGTCTTTCCAGCACCAGGCTGGTGTATTAAAGGCAGTAATGAACAGAAAGTGACTCTCTTTGGCCTCATGTTTACAGTAAGGCTGTTCTTTTGGGCCCTTCATACATATCTGAGCAAGACTGGGAAAATCATGTAAGTGCTGGCATAAGAAGCCTGCAAATTAGAATCTCTGATGGAATCTCTGGTGTTTATTTTCAGCAATGCTGCTTTGGACTCTGTGAAAGGGAGATCATGATAAACACTATTCCTTAGCATAGCTGACAAAATTTTGCATAAAATTATCCTGGGAGATGATTGTAGAGTTTAAAATGTGACTGCAGACATTTATAATCAAATTACTTTGCCCCCATTCAGTATACAGTACCTTATAAAGAGGATTTTGAATGACTGTGGACAGAGCCACTTCAGTCTCTGTTTAGAAAGCACATAGGCACTGTTATCCTGGAGTGAAAAGGTATGAAAGTATAGTGGATTTGCCCCACAAGCAGCAAATGGAAGATCATCTATTTTGCTCTATTTATTCCTTTGTGATCACTCTCTTCTCCCTGGGGCTTTCTCATCTGCACACTCTGCATTACTTATGGACTGCCAAGCCAAATCTCCAAAGACATCTGAGAAAACCTGACAGGTTCAGTTTCGAATCTCGATCAATGCTGCGTTTCCCTCCAAACCAGAATTAGCCCCTGGAAATTGGGGTGAAGGCGTATGTGCCTTTTGTTTGGCTCTTTGAGAAGCCATTCCTTTGCTGCAGCAGATCAAAACCAGGGAGATCACCAGATCATTTGCTGAGGTGGCACATCTTCCTCCAGAAATATGTGGTTAATTTTAATAGCTCAACTATTTAATGTGCTGGGTTATAGCTAACACTGTCTATTACTTGTAATGAGCTAAACTGGGACATCTCTGTCACTTGAGGGTGCTACAGCTGAAAGGAGGGTTTCATAAGAAGCTCTTGATCTGTCAGTGGCGACCACAGCTCTCGCATCTTCAGCTGAGATAAAAGCACTGTTTGCTTAACAGGATTGAATTTTCCTCAAAGAAATAATTGAAACAATAGGAGAATCACCCAAACCTGCACTGAGCATTAGCAGATGAGCTGGTTTAAAATCGATCCATTTAGAAAGGAAATAATGTGCGGATTGGTCAAGGTAATGATGGTATCAGATGATAAAATGGACGCAGGGGTGGAGAAAGCTTGTGAGGGATATAGTGTCACCTAAAAGCTTTGCAGAAGTGCTTTTATTACCCTGAATCAGCTTGGTTTTGCACTGACACTTAGCTGTTTGCAAAGAATTATACCTGCTTCTGAGATAAATACCTCTGACAGTGAACTCTTAACCCTTCTTTTTCAGGCCCCTTCTGGGCAGTGGCCATGGAGAACGGGATGCCTTCGATTTTTCCAAATACAGAGTTAGAGAAAAGAGGTGCAAAACTATGGTACATAATTTACTAGTGAGCAGAACACTTCAGGAAAATTAGAGTCATTATTGAATGTAATGAAACCTGACAAATTGGAGTTTCATAGGCCCTCCCTGAGATTAGCTTGATCCATTAAACATGCTCTCTGACTGCTAAATGGCGTTGTCCCATTTCCCCGTAAGAACTTAAGAAATTCTGAGGTAACTCTGGCTAACAGCTGATTGAAAGCACCCAATCAAGAGCTCCTTAAAGTAAGAGGAGAAATTATCCTGATTAACATTATTTCCAAGAAGGTAGTCTTTAAGTAGGCTGTAAATTGTGTTAGAAGCATTTGGGTATTGCAGGGAAGGCTGAGTTTGACACTGAAGTGGCCACAGAGTAATGTACGAAGTGGAGTGATCAAGGGAAGAACATTTTGTTGATTGTGGTGGGAAAATTGAATTACTCTCAGTTGCATAGCTATTCAGAATATGTACATTAAAGTGAGTGATACACAGTTTAAAAGAAAAGCAAGCAAATACAAAGAGCAGAAAAAGTCCCTTTGACAGATCCTTCTTGCCTCATTATTTATATCTTAAGATTGTTTTCACAGGGAACACTGTGCTGGTCATGAATACCTTATCCATTATGCTAAGACATCCCAGTGATGCAAACTAAATCAAGACAATAGTATTCCTTAAAAGAATTGCTTTTTCCTTGGCTGATTCTACATTAAAAGCAACCTTTGAATGACAGCCATTACCACCTGAGATCTGGTCACTGGTGCTGACAGAGCTGCATGAGAAATGGTGAAGGGTCTGTGTGATAGAGTTGGTACTGAATTTCACAACAAAGCCTTCGAACTGGGAGTCAGTGAGAGAGTGTATAAGTTGCCATTTTGGGATAGAGGGTCTTTATTACGTGGAAGAGGTAGCACATGGATATTCTGTAGTGCCTGGTGCTTCAGGGACCACCTTAGACAGCTTCCTCAAACAGAGGAGATGCTGTGGCTGTAGTTGAGCGCAGTAACATTTCGGCACAGGTGAGCCTCTCCATTGGTAAAATGTCTCAAAATCCAAATCCCACATCTAAAAATGTTGTATAGCATATGTGTGCTGGAGTGATGAATCTGCAGTTTAGTTTTGCTTGTTCCATGTCTTGGTCAAACCCATCACCCATCTCACGTCCCGTTTTGGGAGGTCCTACACACTGCCAGGCACAGTCCATAGTGTCTTTCAGAAGCTTCCAGTGCAATGATGCATGACACCAAAATGCAGTAAAAATTAAAAGCTGAATTAATGGCTGGCATTAATAGATATTTCTGATATTTCTGTGCCAAAGATTTAAGTGAAATGCGAAATGGCAAGTTAAAAGAGCCACATGACTACAATTTAATGCTAAGAGCTGTCTAGTATGATAATGTCATCTCATTTCATAACATCTGCAAAGCTGACCAAAGCTGATCCAGAAGATTGATTTGTGGTATTTTTCCAGGATCACTTATTAAAAATGGCTCAGCTAGTGGTGCTTTGGGTGGTGTTTCAGCCAGAGCAATGGATATTGGTACAATGTTAAAGTGCTATCATGGCATGTAAAGAAGATTTGAAGGAAGAAGTTTTGAAAGGTTGGAAAGGAAAACAATCACTTGAAATACAAATAAGATTCCCATAATCATACCTCTGCCTAGAAGAAGTCTATCAGCATGGCTGGTGTGGTGCATCATGTTCACATGATGAATGTGAACATAGTCCCAGAGAAGTTAAGTTTATTGCCCCCTAATCTGCTTATAAATGTTCATAGTCCCCATCTCTGTAATACCTGAGCTCTGTTTGACATTGTTGTCCGGGACTGGCAGCTCATGCCTGCTATCAAGAGGAGATCTTAAGGCAGATCTCTGTTGGTTATGATGTAGCTTATACATAGAAATATTTATGGTAGCTGCTTACATGTATCCTCTTCTAAAAGATAAAGCACTTGAGTGCCGGCTGAATGCCTGCAACCTTCTCATCTCCCTGAGGTTCATTATAAACCGAGAAGACAAGTTTTTTAAAAGCTATTCAGATGTTTTGTACCGTAACTTTCTCTAGTAGATATATTCCTATTGATTGCAATGAAACACACGGAGTAGAACAGAACAGATCAATTGAAAAGTAAAGTTAAGACAGCAAGCACACTTCTTTTCCACTTACTGTAATGGAGGCAGTTAGGGTTGGATCTATCCCAGGTGTAATGCTGCTGAAGTCAATGGAGTTGTACCAGCGATGAATTTGGCTCCCAGTGTTTTGTTTTGACCTTTTCAGAAGGTTGCTCTGCAGGAGTGAAACTATTAAATACAGCCAGCGATACCTTAAGTTGAAATATAGAAAAGGCAAAGCTAGTGTGCATAGCACCTTTTTCATTAAGGAAGAGGCCAGACTTTTATAGAGTAAGGGCAAAAGAATTGATTCCAGATAAGTGCTAAAGTTAGTCTCAGGTTTCTCTGGTGAATAACAATCCCAAGTTGGACTGAGACTTGAACATCTCCGCATTTGTGCATGGCTGTCTAGAAGGGGCTGCATTGTCTTTCTGTATGCCTGTGCATCAGAATGGGTTTGAGTTGGATATCAGAGCCTGCAGAGACACTATTCATCTTCTCACCAATGATCCATCAAACCAGCTGAACATACTTCTTCATTCGAGTTCAAGGGTCCTGAAATTGCCTGGCAGTGCTCAGTGTGACGATCTTTATTAGCTGGTGCGCTTGGATTTCAGGAGACACCACAGGTTCTTCACACACTGCAGTCATCTCAGGAAGGCAGGGACTAGTGCTGTGACTTCGGAATACTTGCAGTTTCAAGCCGTTGTTTTACATCTTTGGGTGCACTAATCTAGGCTAAGGGGGAGCAGCATGTTCTGTGGCAGCTGACAGGCAGCAGTGCAACTGAGAATGGGCCCTCCACTGAAATTTCCAGTGGTCTCTGGGAGCAACAACAGTGAGCAGTATCCGCAGGGACAGAGGCTTTGCTAACAAGGGCGGAGACGGAAAAGCTCTGGCTCCTCCTCCGATTGCTGAATTAGCAAGGATGGCAGAAGTCCGCAGAGGGGTATCAGGGGTGTGCTGCAGGAGGTCCCTTTGCCTGCAGTGGGATCAGGGCAGCTGGAGCAAACATGGATGCTGCTGCTGTGGAAGGGAGAGCTGTGGGAGGGGGTGCCTAGAGATGTGCCACGCTGTCACACTGCCTTGGCCCGGAGGTGATGCTCAACAGGTGCTCCTGGGGTGACTGGCTGCATGCTCCCACCTCTCTTCTCATAGCTCCTTGTCTTTCTCTTTTCTCATGTCCAGGCCTCCCCTGCCCTTTCCTTTTATGGCCCCTTCCCTCCTCCTGTCCTTCCCAACAAAGCTCCTCCCCAGCTGAGCTTAAGACACTTCTGGCACTAAACTGACATGTGCAGCATGTCAGTCTGCTGACTTCCACAGCCCTAACACGAGCTGTGGGCTTTTGGGGGCAGGGTCCGATCCCACATTGCTTGGCTCAAACGGACCAAGGTGTCCCCTTCCCCTTAGCTACTTGTACAGTAAATGCACTGGTTTGCAGCAAGTCCTGGTTTTCCTGGTGGGACAGGGAAGAGGAGTAGATAGGTCTAAAGATTCCTTGAGCCACTTGGACCTACCCGTCCTGCACATGCATGTGAGGTGAGAGGATTTCAACACAGACAACTCTGAATGAGACCATTCATGTTGGTGGAAAGTTTTTAGTCAAATACAATCTTAGTATCCTCATTTGCTGTATTTCTTGCACCTTGTAATTCCTCTACTAGGTGATGTTTGAGTCCCTGTCCCAGCAGAGGTTTCCAAGCAGGGGACCATGAGGTAGTCTCCTGCAGCAAGGACTTTCTTAATTTTGTAGAGTCTACAGCACTATGTTTACTAGTTTCTTCTAAAGTGTTATCATAAATAATTAAAGCTAAACTGTGCTTGTTAAATAAATGAGGAATGCACATGTTCAGATGCATTATCTATGTTTTAATTGCACTCATTTGTTGATGCTGTCCTTGGGTAAGGAGGCAGGAGCCTTCTGCCTGAATGAAGGGCTTGGGAGCTGCAGGATCTGGGCTGAAGGACTGGACCCTCATTTGTTTGCCCAGGAATTCTAAAAATTAGCATAGTGGTGAACATCATCCAGTGCATGAGATGATGTTCCTGGAGAGAGGTGCCATCCTTCTGCTACGGGCTTTAAAAGTGTGGAGAAACTACTTCCTGGGGTGAAGTCTTTACAGAGGTGGGTTCTTCCATCCAGGCTGCTGTTCAGGATGTACAGGACAGCCAGGTGAATCCCAGTGTCTGCAGTGTTTGCAACCACGTATGTTCGTGCTGAGGACTTTGCAGTGGGTGCTGCCCACGCCTTCTCCCCGCAGTGCTCCCCGAGGTGTTCCCTGTGCTGCTTCCTGCGCCGGGGGCTCCGGTTGTTTTATTTCCTCCTGTGATCTTCTCGCGTGCTGTTGGTCCTGCTGTGCCTACGTGACACGCAGACGCCAGCGCCTGTGCTGCGTGTGACCCAGCAGGCCCCGGTCTGCGCACGCTGCGCCCCGCGGGGTTCACTCCTCTCTGGGCTGTAGCATCCCTGCCTTTCAGAAAGCCATCCGACTTCATCTTACAACTGCTTTTAAAACTAATTGCTACACAGAGTCTCACAGCTGTCCTGATTAGTGATTTGAAACTTCTGGACTCAGTAACTCCATCTTCATTAGGAAGATCTGTTTTTATAATAATTGTCTCTAAAGAGGGCCTGGGGGATTATTAAGAGATGGCATTCATTATCAGTAAAAATACCATGAAGAAATTTCATAGACAAATGTTGATGTTCTGGATGATGTAAATTTTCTTCCGCAAGGAAACAATTTTATCTAAAAAGCATAATTATCTTAATAATTATCTTGAAAACTAAATGGGATTTTGAGGCTTGGTCAGGGTTTTCTAGGTGGTTGACACCTGCAGTGCTGAGCAGCTGGGAAAGGTAAGGCTGGTTATTTGGGGAAAGAGCCTGAACACAAACCAACAGAAAAAAGGATGTCATTGGAAAAGGAAGGGCTTTGGTAGAATCTGACATTTAGAAAGCAGGCTAAGTTGCAGAGGAATGAACTCAGGCTGCAGGCACCAACTTTGGAGCTTGAGGGCTAAATGCTAATAGGATATGGCATGTGGAGAACAAAGGATTTTTGTTTTATTTATTTACTTTTAATTTATTTAACTAGGAGGTTACAAGAGGGGCTAGTAGCTACAAGATCTACTGGACAGTGTGGTGGATCAGTAACCAGTAAGAGGGCTTGCTGGTGGGAGGTGAAGGTGCAGTAAGGCTGCCCTGGATTAGGAAGAGATGGACAGAGCAAGGTGATGAGCAAAAGGAGTGGGTTGCTTGCTGAATTTCTGGAGGTTTTCTAACTACAGAAAGTAAAGTGAGTATCAAAAGCATTTGGTGCATATCAGAAGCAAGAACAATGCACTGATAAAAGGCAGATGTAAGATCAGAGTCAGATGTCTGTATCTGTGGTCACCAAAGGAATGTAGGTATCCTTAAGATACTTCCCCACAGCATCTGTACTGGGTTTTATTGAAAGACTTTTGTCTTTAGAGAGTACATGCTGATAGAGCAAGAGGGAATGAATTGATTTGCTTTTTTTTTCCTGTACCTCAGCTTTGCCTTCTTGATGTTTATTTTGGTTATTGTGGCTTCTGAGGCATTTTTAATTAGTATTTCTTTCTTAAACAGAGTGCCTGTAAATGGTTCAGAATCTCATGTCCAAGGTGCAGAAAATATTATTTTACTGAAAAGGAATGGGAAAGTGAATTTGCTCTGAGAAGATAACTTTTTGAATGATTGTTTGTATCTGCATCTAGAAGAAAGGAAATGATTATTTCTTATGGCAGCTGAGAGATGGTCATGAGGAAAAGGAAGCCATTATTAATTAATCATCAATTATTATTTTAATATTTATGTAGCACTGTGTGACTGGTGCCCCACAGGGATGGCGGATCGTCTCTCTGCCTGAGGAGCCTACATTCTAAATTTAGCCATGGTGATGGCTGCTCATGGCAGATGATGTGTTTTCATCATTCCCTGTTCTGCCTCAGCTTTTCAGTTGAATCCCATTTTAATTCCCCATCCCCAATAGAGGGGAGCCTGCACTAAGCAGGAATGGCGAGATCAGAGTCTAAAAGAGCACAATCAATGCAGTAAACAGAGAGGCAGGATTAGAGGTCTGATCTCAGAGTTACATCTTGCAATCCTTACCCAGAATTGCAATAATGTAAATAGAATCTTTCCAAGAATAAAGAGTGCAGGATTTGGTGCCAATTTGGAAAGACCTGCCCTTTCTGAGCCCTCAGACTGATGTCCAAGTAAAGTTTGGGGTTTTTTTTTAAGTCCTTAAATTGACACACTTAATGGTGAGACCTGGCCTCCGTGGAACTGGTGGCAGCCACACTGGGATGTTTCTCTTACTGGTGTTTTCCCTGACCTTGCCTCTTGCTGAAGTCCCATTCCTATTTCTGTGCTGTGAAGCAGGTGTTTCTGGATGCTGTGCCTGTTCCTGATACTGCACTCCACTGGCAGCAGTCAGTAGGGTAATAAACTCTGATAGATGTATTCTGATAAAACCCATATATTTAGATCCTAAGAATTAGATACATCACAAGGGTTGTATCATATAAGGTGGCAAAGTGTCAGATTGGACTCCGTGATTCAAAGAATGCATTTATGTGGCAGCCACTTGAAGTGGAGTGGATTTGAAAAAGCAACTGAAAATATGTAGTACTGAGAGAAACCAGCGTTTATGTAAAGTACCTATCGTTGTCAAAATGTAGTGTAGTGGCTAGAACAGAAAATGGGAGTCAAACAGTCTAGGGTTTATTTTTGGCTCAAGCATATCTGTACTGAAGTCAAATTAATTGGAGCTAAATACAGAAGTCTCTCCTTATATTGGATTTTTGATCCACTTTCAGAACTCTGTTAGAGATATGTGCTGTTTTGTTTTTCTAGAGGATGATCTAAAAGTGTTGAAGGAAGTTGCTACATTTTGTATTAATGTGTGCAAGATTTTTTCCTTAAGGATATGAGTTAGCATGAGATGTATGACTTCTATGCTGGGAGGGATAAATGTGTGGAAATCTATAGCTATTGCCAGGTGCCAGTCTTAAACAGAAATCTGTTGGCTTCACTGAAATTTTGCATAGATATTTTCCCCTGTCAGGTGACCTACTTAAAAGAAGAAATACTGTATAGCAGTCTTACAGATGTTTCTGGGCAGAGAGTCTGTTCTGCAGAGTAGAAGTCCAGGACAAAAAGACAAGTTTTCATTTATTGGTACATTTTCATTCATTGAAATAAAAAAAAATTAATAAAGGAAGTTTAAATGTTTTGAATGTGACTTTTGCTTGTTAAAAAAGATTCTTTAAAGAACCAAACCAAAACAATCTGATGTCTCCAGGGGAATGCCTGTGTAGTGCTCTGCAAAAGGTGTCCCAGTGAACTCCAGGGGAGTTCTCTTGAAGAAGTTCAGCCTCCTGGACAGTGAGTTTATCTTTGGGACATTGTTTACAGGATGTGTCGTGGTTTGGCTGTCCCTACAGTGTACTGTGCAGGGGTAGCCTTAGAGATTACCACACGAGAGGATGCTGTGGTTCCCTTTTGTTTCAACTTGCTTCCGAGTCTAGACGGTTGCTCAAACATACTCCCAAGAGTGAGGCAAGAGACAGTCTCAGCATATGGGCAGTGGATTCTGCAGAGACATGATTTGACAGTGGATTCATCCCTCTGGGCTGGCTCAGGTCTCTTGCACTGAGTGCACTCTGTGTCTGCATGGAGCTGGGCATGTTCCCTTTGGGGATCAGTACCTCAGAGAAGTAGGACCTAATCGCCTAATCCAGTACTTGCAATGCGCAGTCCTGAAATAATTCACAGAAAAAACTGTATAACAGAGTGTGTTACTGTCTTGTTCATCTGGTTGGAAATGAAAAGCAGAGCTATCAGGGGAGAGGGAGACACCAGTTTGGTTGCCTGTGTTGCCGTCTCCTGCTGGCAGCAGAGCAGGATGGGCACAGGACTAAGAGCAGCCACAGCTGGTTTGGCCGTTCTGGTTTGTGTGATGGCCGAGGGCCAGATACACCCAGGCCGTGTTTACTTCTGTGCAGGACGGTGCCCCGAGGCAAGACAAGCACCTTGTAAGATGAACATTCTGCTGTAACTGCCCTTCCTTCTCACAAGCCTTGTGTCAGCAGGGGAAGAAGCAAACCTTCAGGCAGGGCTGTAAGATGGCACTTTTGAAAGTACCTGAAGGCTGAAGCAATACTGACTTCACTGAAAGTCATTTAAAAGTCAGTGAGATTTGGGCTTTTAAATCTTTCTAGTGCTTTTCTTACAAGTTACCATCAGTACTTGAAAATCTAATGTATTAGCTGTGCCTCCATTGCACCATCCATCTGAGGATCTCTAATCAAAGCTGTAAATATCTATAAATCTGTAATACCTTATGAATTCTCTATATTGACTTGAATTTTGGGATGTTTACTGTATGAGTATATTGATTTAGGTTAATAGGAAAAACAACCCAGTCAGTAATAAAAGCTGATGGTAAATCAGCCCAGTTCAGGCGGGTGACAGGCAAGGATGGAGAGATCCTGCAGGCAAAGGCCAGCAAGTCAGCATGAGTGGCTTGTGTGGCCAGTCCATCTTTTCCTCTCTGGGACAAGGGAGAGTCCAAGGGAGACCTGCTGAGGGGAGAGAAGTGTCTCCTAATACCTGAATCAGCTGTAATCATGTTACCATCAGGTGATACAAGATACACCTGTCTTCTCTTCCTTATCTTGCTGTTGAGCAACACCTCAGATTTAAAGGCACTGTCATAACCCCATCACAAGCCACTGACAGAAGTCCAGTGGAGTCCTCGCAGTTTGTTGGATGAATAGGGTTCATTCTCAGGGTCCTGCTTCTCATCTCAGGGCTGCCTCTCCCGGTAGGAGCAGCTGCAGGATTGTGCCCTGGAAAAGAGAGTGGTGCCTCACACCCCAGGGAGGTGCAGTCAGAGCAGTAGAGGTGTCACTCACCACAGCACACTTCTGGGGGAAAACAGCCATAGGTTATCCAGTTCAACAGCTGGTATGGACCTGAAGCCATTCTGTAGACTGCAGGGAAAAATATTAGTGATCTGCAGGAAAAGCCAGACTGCCTGACATGGATGTAATGTTGGGCTTAGCTGCAAGACCAGAAGCAGTAGAATTTGTAACCGGAGTATCTTCTTTTCTGGTCGAGCTCCTTGGGATATTAATTTGCGTTGTTCTAACTCAGTCTTTTATCCTTGTGGTTTATAAAGCAAAAGAGCTTTTTTTCTCTGTTAATTTCCAGTATATTACTTTCTTGTTTTAAATAAAGCTCCTGCTCTATTTTTGAATAACATAATGAGTGAAAAATGACTTTATTCATCCTGGTGGCAGGACAGCAATTTGTTACACTGCCAGCTAGAGGACCTGGATCAGAAACAAATTTGGGTTCCCAGGCTCTATGCCAGAAGAGCTGAGACATACTTTTGAGGTGATGTACTTTGACTCTAGGGGGAGATTGTTGACTGAACTGAGCTGCTTTCACAAACATCCTGCCAGCTGAGCCTTGACACACTGCTGGTCTTTGCCTCAAATGGGCAGGTCCCCTGCCCCGCGCTGTGCGCCATGGCTAGGAGCTGCTCCCAGGAGCTGGAAGAGCTCAGGTGAAGAATTGAGGATGCTTTCCAGCAGAAATTAAGTTCATGCGTTCACACTTATTTGTCACTTATTATTCCATTGATCCAAGCAAAAGGATCATGTATAATGACAACTGTGGGTTGTTGGAGGGGGGGGTTGTTGCCCTTTTCCTGTGGGGCCAGAGCTGAAACTTGAGCAGAAGATGATGCAAGGCCATTGCTTCCCACATGACCACCCCAGACTTGACCTAGTTCCACATTACCCTTTGAAAGCACTCTCTGTCACTTCTCTGTAGCCCTTCCCACCATGCTGTGTGGCACTTCCTCATCTCCCAGACTATTTCCACCTTGGCCACGCTCCTGCTATCTTAGGCAGATGCAAGGGGGAAGCTGGAGGCACGACATGTAGTGGAGCAGCCCTGAGAAGTTTGGTAGCTCTGAAGCTGCAGCTTTTTTAAAGCACTGAACCTGCATAGGGCCTGATCTGCTACAGTTATTGTTTGTGTGAGGCAGCATCTTCCAGCTGCTGTTCTCTTCATGGATAAAGATATTGTCAGCTGGAATGATCTGCTTCCACATTTTGTATAGACATATTAAGTGCTTGGAAAAGCTCCAGGTACTTCAAGTGAGTCTGTAATGGGAAAAGCTACAGGCTGAGACTACAAGGGAGAGCATGTTGTTAGGACCATTTTTTTTTTGAAGAATAACTCCCTGTTCTCTTATCTGGGTAGACACAATACTGATAATTATGACTGTGTGATTAGATGGTCATTGATAGGTATGTTTATGTATTATTTTCTGATGTTTATGTACACCTATAGTTATTTCAGAGGGTGAAATGCAGATTAATAATAACACTGTTGGAGCAGTGGGAATGCACCATAAAATCAAGAGAAGTCTGCATAGACCTGAGTCATGTGTCCTAGATACACTATAATTACCATAATACACAAGAAACAGGGTTTTCAAGCAAAGCTATGAGGTGACACATTTAAAGCAAAGGAAGAATTTTTTTCACACAGTCAATAGTTAAAGCGTGGAACTTCTTGCTACGGGCTGTTGTTGATGCTGAAGCTTACAGGAACCTTTTTGAAAGTTGATAGAAAAAAAAAATATCTTCGGGTTTACAGCATACCACGACATCTGATTGCATCTTTAGCTTCAGCTTTTAAGCAGCAGGTCTGTGGAAGTACAGGAGAATGCTGCAGAGTATCACTGTGCATTTGCCCTGTTCTTCCTTAGGACGTGGCTGAAACCAGGACGTGGACAAGAGGAGCTTTGCTCTGACTGGCTTCTTCAGCTCTTACAGTAAACATTAAATGGAGTTATGTGACAGGGAGGTAAGGAAGAAATAAAGGTAGAGGGTTGGATGCTGATTAGCACTGGCATAAATCCAAGGATGCAATCAAATAGTGCACAGAGCCGCAGAGCACCGGGGTACCTGAGGACAGCTTCAGCCCTGCTCCCTAAGGACTCTGCAGGCGCCAGCATCACACTTCCCGCTCAGTAAGGCAAGCACAGGCATAAATTTCCACCGGGCCAATTTCAAGACCTTATTCCATCTGTGTGACCTATGAGAGAAGAAACTACTCGAGTGGAACCCGTTAACTTCAGTAAGGACCTCCTCTGGGTACTTGACGACTAAAATCCTGGTCTTGGACAAAGTTGAGCACACACTTGCCGTGGTGTGCGTTCACACACACGAATACATGTGTCACCAAGGGCCCAGTTGCAGACCCGCACTTCACGCGTGAGTGCAGCGTATCTCTGGCACCCTAAACCTGATGTGTGTGTATGGGACTTTTGAGTCAACCCTGACTTTGTACAAGAAGTGTGCAAGACCAGAGCTGTAGCAGAAGAACAGGTATTAAGTTATTGATGGCAGTGCTTGTTTCAGCTAATTTTTTTTGCCTTCTCCATTATTGTAGAGGTTGTGACTATGGACAGAAATACATAAAAGTAAGGGTGATGTGTGTATTCTCTGGCCTCATCTGGTCAGCACTTACAGATTTTCTCACTCGGCGAAGTGACTACCCTGTAATCACTGGAGCATATAAATCTTGGCTTTTTTTGGATTGGGACCTGTGTGTGGTAATAGATGAGCAGAGAGGCAATTTCTTTCATAAGGAGGTGAGTAATATGCAATTTAAAGGGGCCACAGTTTTTCCTATTTGTTGAATCTATGAGTTTTTTGCTTTGTGAACATCTGAATTTTCTGATTGCTGGTAAGAAATACCTGCAGATTGTTGTAATGATACGACCAAAGCGCAGAGTAGCCCAGTGTTCCCCACTGATTGGCATACACTGGGATCTTGAGAGCTATGAAATTATGTTGTTTGGAGAGCCAAGAGGAAGGAGGAGTAGCAGGACCAGTTTTCTGGTAGAGGTAACAGCCGCAGAGTGGCTTTGGACTGAGCTGCATTTGCCCTGGTACCCAGCATAACCCAGCTGCCTTCACCTCAGCAGCATCAGCTGGCCCCAAAGTGGCAGTCAGCGTTACCTGGTGCTGGCTGTGTGCCCTGCTCATGGCACGGGAGTCTCGCAGGAGTTTGCAGAGACCGGTGTCTCAGGAACCCTCCCAGGTGACCTCTTAGGTCAAAGCCCGCCAGGGCACTCTCAGCAAGAGTACTGGCACTGGCCAGTCAAGAGATTCACTGACACTTGTAGCCAAGTGTTGACTTTGTTGCACACAGTTAAAAGCTGTCCCGCCAGTTTGTTTGCTGATCCTCCCCCAGATCTGGCATTCCTCCGATTATGTAGCCAACTGGAGTTTGTTATTATTTAGACCAAATCATGCCTTGGGCAAAACTGACATCACTGCTGGGCCTCATTAGGGAAATGAGGAGCAGGGTGTGGGGAGCCGGCTGCAGGAAGTGCCACTGTTTCCCACCGCTGAACTGGGAGGCGAACGCCCCTTGTCAGGCAGGTTAGTAGGGTCTGTGGTTTCAAGGTAGCCCTTTGCCAGCACCCTTCAGTTACAGGAGGCATAGGAATCTCACTAGGTGGAGAGCTTTTGTCCCGATTTCAGCTGGGATAGGGTTAATTTCTTCCTGGTAGCTGGTAGAGGTCTGTGTTTTGGATTTAATATGAGAGTAGTATTGATAACACACTGATGTTTTAGGTGTTGCAGTGCAGAGCTTACCCTAAGTCAAGGACTTTTCAGTTTCTCCTGCTCTGACAGTGAGCAGGTCCAGAAATAAACTGGAAGGGAGCACAACCAGGACAGGTGACCCAAACTGGCCAAAGGGATATTCCATGCCATCGAACATTATGGTCAGTGTGGGGGGAGATGGCTGGCAGGGGCTGATCACTGCAGGGGAACGGGCTGGGCATCAGTCAGCGGGTGGTGAGCAATTGTATTGTGCATCACTTGTTCATCTATTATTATTATTGTTGTTGTTTTTATTATTACTATTACTATTATTAGTAGTATCTTTATTTCAGTCACTAAATTGTTCTTAACTCTTGAGCTTTACCTTTTTCCAGTTTTCCTTCTCATTCCAACTGGGGTTGGGGGGCAGTGAGCAAGTGGTGGTGGGAGACTCAGCTGCTGGCTGGGGTTAAAACACAACAGCTTTTGATAAGTTGACATGCATGCTGTGTGGTGGAGGCTGCTCCATTGCTGTCTTGTGTTTGCTTTTTTCTAATCACCATTTTAAAGAGCAGTACTAACAGGGATGGTTTCTGTGCATTTCTGGTAATTTCAGAATCATGGATTTAAATAAATGAAGACTAATCGCATAGTTGTTGATAGGTGGTAAAGTCTTCAAGTACTGCAGACTTTCTTAGTCTGCTTAGTTACAACATTGACAGTTTAGAAGAAAGAGTGATTAGTGAAATCTGCAATAATTATTTCATTTGCAAACTTCCTTTGCTAGCCATTTTTCTTTTCTTGTGTTTAAATATCACCTCGATGTTCCCTTATGTTTCCCACACCTTACCTTACTTTATACCCTGGACTTTAGCTATGTAATTCCTGGCTTTCCCTTTTATCTAGCTGTTCCTGACCTTTGGAGTTGATTGTGTAACCAGAGGTGCAAGTAATGTTTTCCCACTGAAGATCAGACACATCATATAAGACATTGTCTTTAATGTCACTCTGTAGTTATGTCTTGCTAGTTCAACCTGCAACAAGTTACTAAAGTTAACTTATAAATGGTGTGAGTGATTTATCTTATGAATAAAAGTACTGTTTGAAGAGAGTAAATGCCTGTTCCAGCCACCACAGCAGCAAACTCCACCACTTGTGCTGCTAACCTGCAACCATTACTTGCCTCTTATTTCACACTAAACAGGATAACAAAAGCATTCTTACAAATGGACTGTTTCTAAACATATCAGAAGCTTTTTTGGACCAGCACCTGAGAAATGAAACTGTGTTTTTTCAAGACCTCAGTTTTCATTTTGGCAGAAATTATAGATGTTCACAGAAGTATCAGTAAGTGCAGGCTCTGGAGATGGGCTGCTTCTTATTAAACATGCATGTGCTATTGTCTTCTTACTTCTTTAGACTTGGCCTTCATCTTGAGGTCAGACTTTAATTTCTGAAGAATGTAATTTAAAGCTATGTATAGTGCTTTGTGATTACCTGGAACTACTAAAGAAAAAGACTTGGCACTGGCAAAATAAATATGTAGGAGCTGTAGTTGCTTTAACTCTGCTAGAGGTAGTAAAAAAGAAGGTCTAAACATTCGAATGATTTTAACAAGGGGGCAGAAGCAAGTGAAGTGTCTGTTGCATTGCAAAAAGTTTTACAGGCAGAAGTTGACAACACAGGAGGCTCCTGCTCCCTGTATTTAAAGTTTAGTTTGCCGTTTGTCTTGAGTGGGTTCAGTGTTGTAGTGAATAATTTATAGGCAGTATGAATGAGCTCATTAGTCACCTTTTCAGAGCTTAAGTGAGTTTTGTGGTTGTCATTACATCGGTCTTCTGTTCGCAGGCACGACAAAAGGACGGCTCGGCGGCTGCCTGGTTTGTGCTGGCACAGCCCTGACTGGCCTGTCTGCTGCTGAAACCCCAACTGCTGCCCAGCAGTGGTCCAATAACCTGCAGGCTTTTTCCAGGGATAGCTTATTTCTTTTTTCTTACATGTGGTGTTTGGTTTGGTATTGTGTTGTTTTCACATTGGGGGTTCTTTTCGTTGTGAAAAAGAATATTGAAGATTATGTGATGTGGAATAAGTAAAACCCTCTACTTGCATTCAAGCAATAAAAGTGACTTTTCTCCTCAAATGTTCTTAAAAATTTTGTTATAGCCTGTCTTGATTTTGGCTGTGATGGAGTTAATTTTCTTCCTAGTAGCTGATACAATGCTGTATTTTGGATTTAGTGGGAGAATAATGTTGATAACACGCTGCTGGTTTAGTTGTTGCTGTGCAGTGCTTACCCAAAGTCAAGGGCTTTTCAGTTTCCCATGCTCTGCCAGCAAGCACGTGCACAAGAAGCTGGGAGAGAGCACAGGCAGGACAGCTGACTGCAACTGGCCAAAGGGATATTCCATATCAAAGGGCATCATGCCCAGTATATAAACTGGGGGAGTTGGCTAGGAAGGGCTGATCACTGCAGGGGTATGGGCTGGGCATCACTCAGCAGGTGGTGAGCAATTGTATTGTCCATCATTTTTGTGTCCATCTTGGGATTTATTTCTCTCTCTCCCTCTCTCATATCTCCCTTTTCACTGCTATTATTAATGTAATATTGTACTTCATTTCATTTTTTAAGCTGTTCTTAACTCACAGGTTTTACCTTTTTGCAATTCTCCTTCCCATCCCACCGGGGGCGGCAGGAATGAGTGAGCACATGCACAGTACTTAGTTGCTGGCTGGGGTTAAACCACAACATAGCTATAACATTTTTTTGTCCTTGAAATGCTTGTGGAAGTGCTAAACTGTGCTGGAACTAGCTGAACCTAAGAAAAGGGCTTAACTATCAATGTTTACAAGACTGCAGATTTAAAGAGAGAAACATTCCCAAGATTATTTCATAGTGCTTCGGCAGCTGAGGCCCACCCCATCCTTGTGGCATCCCTGTGAGCAACCTATGGAATGTGAAATTTGCTTGCAAAAAGTCTGTGAGGTGCCAGATGCACCATACCTCCCGGATCACTGCAGCTGCTCTCTGAAGTTACCTGTTGCCAGAAAGACTGGGGCAGTGCTAAAAGGCCTGGCAGAAGTTAATGTCCCAGTGGATCACTAAGTGGATCCATAATAATAATAATAATAATAATGCACTCTTGTCATTGTAGAGAAGCCAAAAGCTGCTTGCAGGGAAACCCACCTCACAGGACATGAATGTAGCAGCCAGGGGCTGGTTCTCTGGCCACAGAAGTTGCTGCTGGGGTGTGGGTACTTTAGCTGTGCTTTTTTTCTGTGCCAGCTTTCCTGCTTCCTCCCAAAATCTTGCTTACCTGCTCTGCCTGATGGCTGCTCTCTGCTTCAGCCTTGGAGTCTGCCTCACTTGTGGCTGTGGAGGTGAGCATAGGACAACAGAACCTTTCTTCCAATGATACTGATTCTTCTTTGTCCTTCCACTGCAGTTTTTCATTGCTTTCCATTCCTTGCTCCCTGACGCTTTTGGTGGGCTGGTCTGTAGCACTAAAAACACACCAAGGATAGAAGTCTGCTTATTCATTTTATGGCACTTTGTGTGTTTCCCGCAACCTGCACCCTCTCAGCATCTCTCTGCAGACACAGCTGTAGGTCAGCTCAGCCATGCTTGTGCTTCATCCCTGCACCACCTCATGCAGGCTCTCAGAGTTGTCTCTGCATTGTTGCAGTCTGGGAATCTGCATTTCACAGGATTTCCTCCGGGAACAGTGTTCAAGAAACGTACAGGAAGAGTAGAGCCAAGTAGTGAGTAGAGGAAAGGACCCTGGAATATCCTGTGCTACAAAGAACTGGAAATCAAGCTGGGACTCACACAAGTATAGTTGTGGCTAGGAAATGCACCTGGCACAACCAAATGGTCAGAGAATAATTGCCTTCTGGCTCACAGCAGTAGTGATGGTAAACTATGTTTAGTGTCAGTTGCCAAGAACTTCAGTTGATGAGATGTGAACACAAACGTTACTACCTGTGGGGTCCTGTTGCAACTTAATTTTGCATGCACAGATACACAAATATAGGACAAATTCATAAAATAATTGATGAAGTGAACAGTTTGTATTCAGGAAAGCTGAGTCAGAATTTCCGATGTTGACTTGAAATAATTTTGTCTTAGTTTTAGAAATTCTGCTTGGCAATGTAGTTTGGGAGCTTTATAAAAAGAGCTTGCTTCTCCATTGTAATTTTACCCAAAACTTCTGATCTTTGCTTGTCTGCAGAGTTGGTTGCTGCTTTTCTTCCACACTGCTTTTGAGAACAAAAATACAGTTGATTTCTGATTCTGCTGATTACTTGTAAGTTTGACTTTAGCTGCCAAGTGGTGAATACTGATGTTGAGATAATGCCAGGCCACATCTTGTGGCATTACACCTTTACAACAGATAGCAGAGCCTGAGCACCAAACTCCAGAAAACAGTTCTTTCATTTTTCAGCCTCTTTAAACACTGCAACTGTACTAGAAATACTGGCTTTTATTACAGTTAATGTACCAACTGAGTTAGTTAGGTGAGTTCAGACCAGTATCACCATTATAGCAGAAGACTCCAGTAAAGGTATGTTTATCCCAGCAACATTTTGCTTTCCACTGACTAGGCTGCTAAAATGAGCTGCACTGGCAGAAGCTTCCCTTTCCTAGTGTAAGCTAGGTTTGTGCTTGGGGTCCTTGTATGTTGGGTAATTACACTGTGAAAGCATCTCTCATATGGACCAATTTTAACAAATATATGTAGGGCAAATGAGCGTGCATGATGCTCTCCTCCCACCACGCTCATGCACAGAAACACAATTGCTGGTAGCTTCTCAGCTTTATATAATTTTAGCACTAAGTATACTCATTTTCCTAGAAGCTGCAAGCAAGTGTTACTACAATAACATTGTAAATGTGCATACATTAATTTATAAAGGAGCTATTTAATAAAAATGGTGGATTTTACTGGAAGAAATTAATTTTATTTTAGCCTGTGAAACAGAAATGCTGTAGATAGTTTTCTTTGGCCACACTTCTGACAAAGCTTTGTATTGGTGCTCCTTTTCTCACACATTCAGTTCTGTTTCTGTTGGGTTTTGCCTGTTGGGGAAAATGAGAGCTTGAAGAGTAATTAAATGCAAGGTTGGGAAAATGCTTTGTAAATCTGATTCCATGTTCTTGAGTGAATGAGCAAAAGATAGATGTATTGGTAAGCTGCAGTAAGCTGGGCCTTCATTGCATGTGCAGCTTATAGCTTAGTGCTTGCTGTGGGTGAAGAAAGGAGAAGGCATGCTTGCAAAAGCCATGGACAGGCAGGCAGGGTACAACTGCACTCAGAGCAGCTGCAAAGCCAGAGCTGCTCTCTTTCAGGGCAGCAGGGCACTGTTTGTCAGCCCGTTAGGTGTGTTACCTCTGTACTGGGCAGAGACTGGCTGTTCTGGTACTGTTCCAGGAATTCAGACACGGCTGTTTCTCTGCCCCAAAAGCAGGCATAATGAAAAAAACAAAACCAGGCTGGTCTGCTGTGGTTAAAAATAAAGAAGTGTTGATACTGCAGAAGAAGAATGCTGGGAACAGGAGTTGTGAAAGAGGAAATGAATAAACACATACTGTATTCATGATTTAGTTTTTATAAGTTCTTGAAGGTGTCCAATGTGCTTGTGCTCTGTACAAGATTAAATCCATTGCCTCAGAGAAAACAGAAGATTAGAAATACCAAGACTGATGAGGACACACCAGTCATTCTGCATGGGGAAGAACTGACACAAAGTGAGAGGGTCGGTGTACAGGTGTCAGGGCCTGAGCTGTGTCCCATGCTGAGGGTCTGATCACAAGAGTCAGCAGCCCTGTCCACATCATTCTTTGAAAAGTACATCAGGACCCTTAAGAATTAAGAGGGGTTTTTTGTACAGCTGCATGTCAAATTCTAAATCCTAATGAGCAAGCTTTGCTGGCAAACTTGCAGCAGACTTCAGGGAAGAAATCTGACTCTGATGTAGTGAGAATAAACATTGACAAGGACACCAGTCAATAAAGACATGGTAATTGGAGACCAAGTTAGGAAGAGGGGCTTAAAGGTGAGGATAAATAGTGCAGGACTGTTGAAGTGTGGCAGGTGAGGCCAGAAGGCAGAAAGTAGAAGTATTTAGCAAGGTCATGTGACATGGTGTCATTTTGACTGGGACAGTGGTGTTGTATTTTTGGATTCTATATGAGAATTATGTTGATATCACACTGATGTTTTAGTTGTTGCTGTGCAGTGCTTGCCCTAAGTCAGGGACTTTTCAGTTTCCTGTGCTCTGACAGTGAGCAGGTGCACAAGAAGCCAGAAGAGAGCATGACCAGGACAGGGGACCTGAACTGGCCAGAGGAATTTTCCATACCATAGAGCATCATGCCCAGTATATAAACTGTGGGGGAATTGGCCAGGAGGGGCCAATTACTTCTTAGGGACAAACATGGCATCAGTCAGCAGGTGATGAGCAAATGTATTGTGCATTATTGTTCCTCTTGGGTGTTATTCCTCTTTCTGTCTCATATTATTACTATCATCATCATCTTTTATTTTGTTTGAATTATGAAACTATTCCTATCTCAACCCATGAGTTAAGGAGTTTTTTTTGGGTTTTTTTTATTCTGATTCCTCTCCTCACTGTGTGTGTGTGGAGGATGGAGCAAGTGACTGTGTGGTATTTAGTTGCTATCTGAGGTTAAACCACAACACATGGTCATAATACTAGCAAGGAAAGATGTTCCCAACAGAGACAGAGATTGAGGGGGGGAAGATGAGCCCATGAGCCCATGACCCTTGCTGTGCTTGTGTGCTTGATGGCTTGTGGGAAATTTTCAGGGATTCCAATCTAGAAGAGGATAAGAGATAAAGGAGTATAGGGAGATGGCTGGAAATCCTCATTAAATAAGATACTGCAACATCTGCAGTTGGTATTCTGAAATCTGAGTGGAAAGATTAGACTGTTGTATATTAGCCCACAAGGCTAAAGTGCAGCTCTGCACTGTTGGAACTTCTAATCAGCCTTTAGTGCGGCAAGTACTTTGGTCTTGATGTACAAACAGCTTCATCTGTCAGTGTTGCAAATCTTTTGCTAAATGAATTAGTATTATTGCTGTCTCAGAAATGGGGAAATCAACACCCTAATAAATTCAGTGGCTTGCCTGAGATTACAGTGAGTATTTAGTTACTTGATGGCCATACATTAGTTGTTCTGCTGCTGCTGTAGTCTCTAAGCCAGCAGTTAAAACGTTCTTTCAATGGAGCTGCAGGACACTGTGTGCTCGTTTCTTAAATTAGTTGCATTAGGTATTCCAGCAAAGAGTCAGAAGTTGGGGAACAGTCTTCCCGAGAGGCAGGATAGTAGTGTTTACCTTGTTGCTGATATTTTAGTGCTCTGCAAGTCAGCAGCTCCAGTTGCTGTTGAGCTCACGGGTAAGTGGGAGCCAGCGGGAGGCTGTCCCACACTGCTGCCTCTCGTGGGGCACCTCAGCGGGGACTGTCTGCCCACCCTCCGACCCAGCGGGCAGTCTGTCCCCCTGCTCTCCTGACCTTCTCGCCACCTGCCGCTGTGCCCGGTGCTTGATCATGCTGGCTTTTCTGTCTACACAGCAAGTGTCTCACAGTGGCCCTTCCATGCAATCTCTAATGTGCACTCTGGGGAAATTCCTACCTGCCATGGAAAAACCAGAAAACCCTGAAACTGATCATATTCCACCAATATTCATGGGGAATTTGGCCACTAATTTTGAACAGAATTGAGCTGAATAGGATGCATACATAATGTATTCAGGGTATAATTTTCTTTGCATACTACCCTGCATCTCATGAGGCTTCCCCCTTCTCACTTCAGAAACGCTTCTCATTAGCTGAATTCTTCTTGGTAGTCTTTCAAGACACTTGACTTTTACAAGTGATAATAAATGCAATAAATCTCCTTGCTTGCCAATAAAGAGGCATGTTGATTCACTCAGAAAAATGTCTGAAGCATTTGGAGTAAATTCAGGTGGGTGCAGTTATGACTTGATAATTTAGTTTGGGTTTGAAACCAAACGGCCATGAGATAAGAACTGTGTAAACTAATGGTCTTGCTGACTGCTGAGGTGTTAGGGCTGGTGGAGTCACAGGGCAGGATTGCCAGTGGGTAATGATGATACTCTGCTGCCTGATAGGTATTCTTCCCATTCTGCAATTCAGCTGCTGGTGTGTCTTCTTGAAAATATGCAAGAATGTGAAATAGCAGTTCACTGGGTAGGGGAGGGAAAGCTATCGGCAAAAGAAGTCTTAGCTAGTTATGACAGGAATTTCTAGTTTCAGAGAATCAATGAAATTCTTCTTATCCCCGCATTTTGAGAATGAGGTGCTTACCACTCTTATCTAAAACTGTGAATTTCGTTGAGTGTCAAAGAGATTAAAGGAGCTAACCCATCCATTGGGAAATAATGCAGAATTCCCAAAAAGTCTTGAGGCCGCTGTTCTAACTTTTCTAAATAAAACAGCTAAAATGTTTTCCTTCCTGGGTGAGTGACAATTTCTGTGTCCAGGGAGGACTGTGCTGGGAAGGATACCTGTATTTCTGACTTAAATGATATTGTTTATCCATTTCTGAAGCTGGCATTTTCTACAGCAAAAGGAAAATTTATTTTAAAGTATGCTAAATCTGCAAGCGTTGTTTACCCAGAGTGGAAAATGTTTTATTTTTGTGGACCAGCTACAAAACAATTCCATGTACTTGTTTTGCGGGTAGACAGCCATACTTTAATTCTGTGCTGCAAATCACTGAAGCTACTTGAGACTGGGCATGTAACATACAGGAGACTAGTGCTGTCTAGACTGGACAACTTCTTTATTTTTAAATCAAGTTAGTTCCCTTCAATTAATTCAACTGATGGCAAGGGTTTTTTACTCACGTTAATACTAGTTATGTCAGGGTTTGATAGCAGAGGAGAAAATGCACCGTTTTTCCTAACCGAGCCAAGCTTTCTTTTAAAGCAGATTTCCTTCAGGAAATATTCTTTCCCCCCCGTCGGCAGTTACCGCAGATTTCTGCAGCACGGTTCTTCACTGTACAGCGTGAAGAGCGGCCCTCAGCAGTGGCCGCAGTTTCACGGTGCACGGAGCCAGCAGCAGAGCCGCCGCGCGGGGTGCCGCGCCTGTCGCTGCCCGCACGCCCCCGCAGGGCCCGGCTCCCGCTCGCACAGCGGGGCAGGTGCCTGGCTCCGGCCGGCGGACTCGTGTGCGCCGCCGGGCCGGCAGGTTCGCCCGTCCTCGGCAGGAGTTACCTGCCCACTGGGAGGGTGGTGAAAGATGCCTCCCCCGCTCCTCTTGCGGAAGAGGTCGAAGCAGGGCTCCGCTGTGCTAAGCCGTGGGCTCCCGCGGCTCGTCGGTGCCTTCGGTGTACACCGCGGTTCAGCCGGGGTCGGCCTGGCCGGGCGGGGGGAAAGGAGACTCGCACAAGTGGGAGCGCCGCGGCTGCCGGTTCTCTGCGCATCAGGACTAGCCGAGCGCCTCCCGCTCGACCTCGGACACCCGCCCGCCCCCGGGCAGCGCCGCCGGCCCGGCACGACCCGGACGCCGGGCGGGGGCC